>MU380430.1:0-40439 GCA_022495085.1 Xylaria sp. FL1042
AAATAAAATAAATAAATAAATTAGCTTATAGCTAATAGCTTTTTATATAGCTTATATAATAAGTATATATAAGTTATTATAGCCTAGGTTAACTATTACGCAAGTGCTTAGCACTTGTAAGAACCGCTAGCCTTATTATAGTGTTTAGCCTAGCCTGTAAAAAACCTCCGGCCTCTCTTACGTGCCCACCTTTAAAGGCCGGTGGCGTACGCCTAGATATTTAATTATAAAAAACACGCGATAGCTATAATATACAACATTAAACTTAGTATATTATAATACTAGTCTGCTAAAAAATAAAATATATTTAAAACTTATATTAGCTGCTGTTTAGCTAAAATATTAACTTAAAAAAAAATATATAAATACCTTTAAATATTATTTATAAACCTTAAAAAATAATTAGCTTTTTAAGCTATTAATTAAGCTAGACTTAGCTTTACGCTTATAATAATTATTTTTAAGTAAATAGTTTAATAAATATTAATAGCTTTAAATAATTTTAAGCAGCTAAAAAAATAATAATATATTTATTTTTTAGCTTAAAATAATAATATAATTTTAGCTAAAATTAAAATTATTAATTATAAGCGCGTTAATAGCGCGACTATATTAAATATTAATATTTTTTTCGATTAATTTAATGCTTTTAAAATTACTAATATTTTTATATGCCGCTAGTTTAATTTTAATAAAATAAAAGTTAGCTAAAATATAAAAAAAAGCTATTAAGCTATTTATAAAGCTATTAATTAGCTAGCTTTAAAATATAATATTAAAAAAAGCAAATAAATTATTTGCTTTAAATATATATTAGCTAAAAATATAGCCTTTTTATTATTAATTATTTTTAAAAGTATTAATATTTAATAATAATAGTTTTTTAATAATAACTAAAGCTTATTTAAAAACTAGCGGTTTTAATATTTATTTAAAAAATAAACTAAGAAAGCTATCGCGTTAAATTAGCTTAAAAATATTTTTATTTTATATATTTAAGCTTTTTTTAATAATATATAAATAGTTTTAATATATAATAGCTATAATTTTTATATATATAATAATTTTTTAGCTGCTTATATAAAAAATAAAATATAGCTAATATTTTATAAGCTTTATTATAATTATATTATATAAATATTAAATGTTAATATTTTTAGTTTATTTAAAAAAAAGCTACGTAAATAATTTAAAGCTATTTTAATAGCTTATTTAAATATTAAGCTTTTAAAATAAAATATATTAATAGTTTATTATAAAGCTTAAATTAATATTTTTATAATATATATAATAAAACAAGCTTAAAAAATAGCTAAAATATAATTGTAAAACTATTTAATATTATTAAAGTTAAAATATATTATTTTAAAAGACTTAAATATAGCAAAATTATTAATATTTAATTTTTTAAGCGTTAAGCGGCTAAAAATATTTAATTTTTTAAATATTATATTAAATATAGCAATTAAAACGCTTATAAAAAGTTAGAATTTATAGCAAACTAATATAAAGCTTGCTATAAAGTATACTTTTTTTAATAATTCTTATTAAAAGCTGTTTTTAAAAAAGGCTAGCAAAGCTTTAAATAGCTAGGCTTTAAAAATTATATTATTATAAACGCGCGTTAACTACTTTAAAGCTAAGCTTTAAAAAAAAGTTAAAAAAGTTAAAGCAAAAGTTAAATTAACGCTAAATTAGCGATTTATTTAAATAATATATATATAGCAAATTAAACAGCAGCTAAAATTAAAAAAAGTATACGCTAATAAAGCAGGCGATATAAAAAGACCTAAAGTTAAAATAATAAATATTAAAGACTTTATTAAGGTCGCAATAGGCTAATTAACAAAGAACCATCGAAAAAAAGGTGATATAGGTGGTATTGGCTGAAAAAAAGGCTTTATTGTGTAATTGGTAGTAAAATTGGTAGGTGGCTCGCGATGGGGTGGCTCGTGAGACCCTAGCTCTGCTTATATCAAGGGCGCTCCACAGGAAATGGGGATATCGAACATTCGCACATTTGGAATGGGCTACTAACTCCACTTTACAGCTCCAACGTCTAGCTCATGAACAACTCGGTTTCGGAACATGGTCAAAAGGAGCCGCTGACATTCCGGTTACCGAAGCTGGCAATATACTAGGTCGCCTGGACATTTCAAACCCAGACCACCCGATCATATACCTACCAGACAAAGATTGCGCCCCCCCAAAAGAGAACCAGCTTGAAAATGAGACTCTAGAGGCCGCGGTATCAATTACTCCAGTCTCAAGTGAGCCAACTTCATTCCAAGGAAGCGCTTATAGCCACAACTCTCCAAGTCCTCTTTCGGAACAAGCATCGCAATTTCCCTTGATACCAGGGACTACCAGTTTCGCCGTTGAGCCGGTCCTAGAAGCCGAGGAAGTATTTCCAGAGGATAGAGTTAGAACAGAGAACCTTCAAGTCGTACAACAGTTACACGAACAGACTGCAGGAGGAAGGCACCCGAGGCAAAAGCCATTCAGCGACACACAGCATACCTATTTAACTCGCTAGATATGACAATACCTTTACGAGTGTTTAAGAATGACATTTTATTTATTAAATTTTTTCTAGGAAGATAGGGGCCCTTAGAATCAATAATGTTGTGCTAGGAGTAGTAGGACTATATATACAAGCGCTAGGTTAATTAACCCGGTCTAGGTTGGGCTGATTCTTTCTTTCCTTTCATGCAGGTAATTCCGGGTATCACAAGGGTTAAGTATAGATCTTGGGGATAGTCTTAGTTGGAATATGAGATTAATGTGCAGTATCTCTTATTACATTAAAAAACTAAGTCTAGGTATAGTGTGGTAAGATAGTACCTTTATATATATAATAAATATATATAGGTTAAATATACTAACTATTATAGTTTATTAGCCTTTCGATTTTTATACTTTTACTTAAACTACACGCTTTTATATAAAGCTATTACTACTACCTTGTTTTAATTATTTCTTATTATATATAAAGTTATATATAATTTTAAAAGCGCACGTTTTTAATACCTTAATAAAATAAATCTTTTAGTCTTGCTTATTTAAATAGCTTTAGCAGTATTTTAAGTAAGCATTTGTTTTAACCTTTTTTGCTATTATTTATATTATATTATATATATGCTAAAATTATTTTTTGTTGTTTTTTTAAATATTTAATAAACAAGCATTATTTATTAAATAAAACTATTTTTTAGCGTTTTAAAGTTATTTTTTTAACTTTAAGTATATTATAGTCTTAAATTAAAATATATTTTCCTTTTAATTTTATTACTTTTATAATAGCTATAAAAAATATATGCTATTTTTTTTTTTATTTGTTTTTTATTAAAAAGCTATTAAATATGCTAAATATCCCGATTTTAAAGTAATGTTTAACAATATTTAAAAGCCTAGCAAAATAGCTAAAAATATTTCTTGCTTTAATATTTAATATATAATTTATTTAGTTTACTTGGTTTTATTTGTTATAAAAAAAAAATCCGAAAATAAACATAAAAGCTTAATTTTTTTTTTAGTTTAAAGTAGCTTAAAATTATTAGCAGCCTTATTAATATAATATATTATTATAAATAGGTTTTAATTTTATTTTCTAGTATTTTTAAGTTTATTAATAGTTTGTTTAAGTTTATTAATATTTTTATTATTATATTTAAAATAAAAAAAAAGTAAAAATAATACTATAGCTATATTTAATATTTTTTTATATATAAGTTTTAAAGTAAATGCTTTAGTTTATTAAAAGTTTTTTATTAAAATAGCTTGTTATTAAATATTATATGTTATAAATAAATATTAAAAAAATAAGTTTAAATATAAATAAAGTAGTAATAAAACTAAAGTTTTTTAAAATAAAACGCTTTAAAAAGTAAAAGCTTTATTAAAGTAGCTATATAAAGCTTGTAAAAATAATTATGCTTAGGTTATTATAATAATTTTTAGCTATATTAGCGTTTAAAGCTTATATTTTTTTTATTTGCTTTATAAGCAAAAGCTTAATATATTATAAAATATTATAAATTTATTCTTTAGTAATAGTTTAATTAAACTATTAGCAATTTATTTAAAAATATAAATTTATTAAAAGTTTATGTTTTTTTATTATATTGTTTTTTTATAAAAGGCTTATTATATAAACATATGTTTTATTTTATTATAAAACTATAAATTCTTTACTATTATTATAGCTTTTTAATTATTATTATAAATAATTATAATAGTTATATATTTTTTAATAATATTTAATTTTATTAGCAGCTATTATAGCTATATAGCTTTTTTTATAGCTTATATTTATTTTATTAGTTTTAATTTATAAAATAATAAAGCAGTGCTTTGCTATTTTTTAAAGCTTTAGCTAATAGCACTACTGCTTATATTAAAAATATATTTTGCTATAAAATGTTTAGTTTAAATATAGCCTGCTTAGTTAGCGTTAGTCTAGCTTATTAAATCTTATAGTTGTTTTTTATAATATAATTTTAAGTTAATTATGCTATATAAATAATATAACATTTGCCTAGCAGCCTTAATATATATTAGCGTAAAATTTTTTATATATTTGCTTAAATAAAAAACTATATAAATAATATCTAGTTTAATGCCTAGTATAGCATATATTAAGCATTTAATTACTTTAGCGTACTATTAAATATTTTTTTTAAAAGCTTTATATTTATTAACTAGTTTTAATATTTTATTTATATTTATAAAAGTAGCTATAATATATATTTTTTATTAACTAAGTTTTTTAATTATTTTTTTTAAATAAGCTTTTTAGTTAAAAAAAATATAATTATTTTTTTAGTTTTATATAATAGCTATTTTAAAATAATATAAGCAAAAGCTTAAGTTTTATATTTTAAACCTTTTTAATAATGCCTTTTTAATCTCTTTAATATTAAGTTTAAAAAAGCCTGCTATTAAAAAGTTATTTATATAAATAATAATATAAATATAGCTTTTTATAAATATTTTAACGTTTAAATTTAAAAGTTTAAAGCCTAGTATATTTAAAAAATCTGCTAATATTTAATATTATATTTTAAAAGCTTATTTTAAGCTATATAAAGCTTTATTTAGCTTGTAAACCTTTTTTATGCTGTTTTTAAATTTAAATAGCTGTTAAATATAAATATTTTTTTTTATTTTTTTATATAAAAAAGCAGTTTTAACGTTTATTTATTTAATTTTTAAGTTTAAAGCTGCAGTAATAGCAAATATAACTTTATAGCTTATAAGCTTTATTATTAATATAAAGGTTTTATTATAATCTTTTTTTAAGATTTATTTAAAGCTTTTAATTATTTAGCGTATTTTATAATAAATAATTTTATTATTTAGTTTTTTTTTAATTTTATAAACTTATTTTTTAGTTATTAAATTTCTTTTAGCAAATAACTTGTAAAAAGTTTAAATATAATTATTTATAAAAAACTAATATTTTATTTTTATAGTTTTATATTATTTTAGTTATTTAGCGTTTTTTTTAGCCTGTTTATAGTTTTTAAGCTTTATTTTAATTGCTAATAATATAAAAAATAATATAGCAATAGCTATTTTAAAAGCTAGTAATAACGCCTTAAGTTTATATTAAAAATAATTTAAGCTTTATATTTTAAAGCAAAAATTATAATAATTTTTAAATATATTTAATATAAAACTATTTAACTTTAAATAAAATAGCTTAAAGTAAATTAATGCTAATAAATATTAGTTTATAAATAATATTAATAATAATATTACTAATATAATAATATTATTTTTTATATAAGTGTTATAATTATATATTTTTAATAGTTCTACTAATAATAAACTTAAAAAAATAATATCTTTTTAGCTAGCTTTTTTTGTTTTTTTAGCTATTTGCTTTTGTTTTTATTTATTAAAAGGTAATAATAGTTTTTTTTGTTTTTTTAAATTGTTTTCTGCTTTTATAATAAAAATATGCAAATATTTTTTAATAAATATAATATTATAAGCATTTATAATTATAAAGTTATTTAAATAAAAAATTTTATAGTTATATATATTATTATTTTTATATTTAATTATTTTATAAAAAATAGTTTTTACTTTTAATATATTTAGTTTAGCTTATAGTATATATTTACCGCGCGTGCTAAAAATAATTATATTATTAATATTAAGTTTTTTATTATATTAGTTTTAATAAAATATTATATTTATTTTTTTAAACTATTGTTTATTTTTAATATAAGCAGCTATTTTAATAAATATAAGCTAAAAGTTTATTAAAATTTTAGCTTTTTTAGTAGTAATTATTAATAATTAAACTAGGTTTTTTAAAATATATATAATTTTTTTAGCCTTGTTATTTTATTAATATTAATTAATAATTATATATTTAATAATTATATTTTTTTATATATAAAAGCAAATAAATTCTTTGCTTATATATAAGCTTAGTTTATTAAATATAATAAAATAGTATTTTTATTTAAGTTTTTTTTATTTTTTTAAAAATTCTTTAAATGTTAAAAACTAAAATTTTAGCTGTTTAAAAAAAATTACTTAAACCTTTTTTATAAAATTATAATAAATAGCTATTTAATTAATATATTTATTATAGCTTTTAAATATGCTTTTTAATATATTAGCTTTATTAAAATATAAAAATTTTAAAAAATAAGTTTTTTTAAAAAGGTTACTTTTATAAAATCTTGCTTATATTTTATTATTAATATAAGCTTTATATAAATAATATTTAATTTATAATTAAAAGCTTTTAATTATAATTATTAATTTATATATTTTTTTATTATTTGCGTATTTAAATTATTTATATTATATTTTTAAAATAAAATTAATAAAATAAAATTAAAGACTATAATTTAAAGTAGTTAATTAAAGTTTAACGTTTAATTATTTAATTATATATAATTTATTAAATTTTTTTATTATAAAAAAAGTATATTTTTTAATAGCTTTTTATGCTTTATTTATATAAAATAAAAATTTAGCATTTTTTTTTACTATTTAAAAGATTAAAACTAAGTTAATACTGCAACAAGGCTGGCGGTCCCTGCAGGTGCCAGGCACCTGCGTAGTAGTTGACCTAGGCTGTTGCGGCCCGTGCGCACCTGTTATACAGGCTATATAAGGGGCTGTTAGCCGCAGGCCAACCTACCTACTTACTTCACCTTTATATACCTTATCTTATATACCTCATCCTATACACTTTATATCTACATAGTAAAATATAGTCATTTTTAGTCATGTAGGCCTTACTAGTTGTTTTTGTTGTTTTTGTTATTGTTGTTATTTTAGTTGTTTTTTATTAGTTAGCTTTATTATTTTAACGTAATACTTGTTTTAAAAAAATAAACAGCGTTTATAATAATAACTATTTTAGTTTTTTTATTAATAATAATAAAAAACTTAATAATGCTTATTTATTTAAAAATAACTATTAAGCCTTTAATTTTATAAAATAATACTTTTTTATAAAAATATAAATTTAAAAATAATAATTTATTATAAAAGTTATATTAGCTAGCATTATTGTTTAATATTATATAATTAAAGATTTACTTTAATAAGTTTTCTGCTTTTTTTTTTAATAAGTTAAAAAAGTTTATTTTAATTAGTGTTTTTTTTAATATAAAGTTTAATAAAATAATAGCTATTAAGCTTTACTATATTATAATAAATGTTTTTTTTAAGCAGTAGCTTTTTTTAAATTTATTAAATAGCCTGTTAAAAACTTTAAGTTTATATAATAGCGTTTATTTTATTTTTTTTATATTATTTTAAACTATTAAAAATACTAGGTTTAATAAGCTTAATAATAGTTTAATATAAATAGCTAAAGTAGTTATTTTATTATTATTATTTTAAGTCTTTTATTTTTTATTATTTTTAAACTAGTTAAAAGTTAAATTAAAATATTTTTAATAATATTTATTAATAATATAATTAATAACTTTTTTGCTTACTAATATATAATACTTATAATTAAAACTATTATAATTATTATAATATTATTTTTTTTTATATTTTTTATTATTATTATTACTATTATTGCTGTTATTATTACTATTATTTTTATTATTTTATTTATATTATTTAGTAAATAATACTGCTTTAACATTATTTTATTATATTATTTTTTTTTTTTACTTTTTTTAAAGTGCTTTTATTAAAGCGGCCTTAAAGGTTATTATTTTTACTAGTTTTTTTTTTAAAGCTTTTTTTATAATAATAATATAGTTGGTTTAAAAAAAAATAAAAATAAAATTATTATAATTATTACTTAGCTTTTAAAAGAATTTTATTAAAAAAAAAGGCTTTTTAATAGTATAAGTTTTAAGGTTTAATTATTTAAATTTAAAGCAAATAAAGCGAAGTTTTATAACAAAAAAAAAAACAAAGCTTTTAATAATTAAAGTTATAGTTTTTTACTTAAATAATAAGTCTTAAAATATTAAGCTTTTAATAAGTTTAATTTTTTTTTTAATTAGTTTTTATAAGTTAGCTATAATAACCTTTTTATTAGCGATATTAAATTTATTAGCTTGCTATTTAATAAAGTTTTAAATATTTAAACTATATTAACTATAAATATAATTTATAATTTTTTTAGCTAACTTTTTAAGCCTTTTATACTTTATAAAGTTTAATATTAATTAATATATTAAATATTTTAACAGGTTTTTTTTTTTTATGCTATTAAATAAATAACTTATATAACTTATAATATATATATAATTTTTTATATTTCTTTTAAATTTAAAAAAATCAGCAAATAATTTAAAAATAATAACTTTTTTAAAAAAGGTAGCTATTTTTATTTTATTATTTATTTTAATAGTTATCGTTAATTATAAGTTAATATAAGTTAATATTATTATTTAAAGTAAACTTTTATAAAATATTTTTTAATAAAGTAAATATTAAAGTAAAATTATTAAAGTTAAATTTTAAGTTAAAAAATATATTAATAGCTTTAAAAGTATATTATTTTAAAATTAATTTTTTTATAATATTAAAAAATGCTAGCTTTAATATAAAAGGCTTAATAATAACTTTAAAACTAAAAAGACTAATTTTATTAATATCGTTAAATATAAAAATAAAAAGGACTTTTTAAAATAAAAATAATAATAATAAACTTAATAAAAAAGTAAATAATAAAAGTAATTTAAAATAATAGTTATAATTTAAAAAGTCTTCGTAAAAAAATTAAATTTATTGTTTATTTTTAAATTTTTAAGTAAAATATAAAAAGTTTTTTTTATTAAAAAAGCGATAATAAATTAATAAAATAAATAATTAAGTTTTAAGGTTATATTTTAATATAAATTTTTAAGCTTTTATAAATAACTTTAGCTTAACATTTAAATATAAGTTAAGCTTAATTTAAAAAATTAAAAATATTTTAAATTTATTTTTTTATTTAATTTTTTATTGCTAAAAAACAAAATTAATAATATATATTTAAGATTTTTTATTAATTTATACTTTTTTAAATAAAAGCAAAAAAAAATATTTAAGTTGTTTTAATATAATCTTTAACTTAAGATTTAATAATACTTTTAATAATAATAATAAAAAGTTTTTATATATAATTAAATAAATAAAAAAAATATAATTATTTTTATTTTTATTAAAATAATTAATATTACATTAATAATAAATATTATATTAAAGTATATAATAAAATAGCTACCGCTTAAATATAGCGCTTTTATTAACATGTTTTTATTATTTCTTATTGTTTTAATTTAGTAAAAAAAGCAGCAGCTTTTTAATACTATAAAAAAAAAAATAAAAAAAAATAATTAATATAATAATAGTTAATAATATTTTATTTATAAAGTTATAAGCTTCCAGGCTTATAACTAGTTAAAATATAAAATTAATATGCAGTATTTTTTATTGCATTAAGAAACTAAGTCTAGGTATAGTATAGTAAGATAGTACTGTTGGATTGTAGGTTTTTGGGTGCGATACTGTTGTATTCGCTGTATACGCTGTATTCGCTGTATTCAGTGATCTGCTCAACTGTTGTTAAAGTGATCGTTTTCAGCCCTGAATTCTGACTGTGTAGCGTACATTTATACCTCATACAAAATAGGTATGAAACTGGTGTATCCACCACACTAGCCGTTATAGGCTGTAATATGCGCTCATTACGCAGATACCCCATAAGCTCCCTATTGTAGCCTAGCCCTGAAATCACCAAATCCAACAAGTACCTCTATATATATATAGTGGATGTGTGTGGGTCGGATGTACCAACCACCGTAGTCTACCAGCCTCCCGATTTCTATACAGTTCACAATGGGACGGCCTCCGCCACTATGCGTACCAGGAACAAGCTGTAGGCATAAACCTAGTCTCGATGTCTGTTATTTTCGGACGCTAATAATGTTGGAATAAGTTCTATTATATGGGAAGAACGCCCGAAGACTTTGCAGCTTCACCCATTCCTAACGGCATTCAGCGTAGGTTGTCCATCAGACCATGACTCCCCTACTCATCTATAGACTATCGAAGCTGACACCACACCACAGATGTCTCGGAAAAAGGGATAGCTGGCCGCGCCGTCTTGATAGACTGGTACGCATGGGCCCAGACTCAGAATAAGACAATAGACGTCTTATCATCGCACGAGATTCCCTTCGCCGAGCTATTAGAAACGCTCAAGCATCAAGGCATAAGCCTGGACATCTTCCGCCCAGGAGACATAATCGTCATCCGGTCGGGTTACCTCCTTCAATACGAGACGCTCAACCGAGCGAAAGCAGACACGCTGAATGAATACTACAAGACGCATAAGCCCGACAATATCGGCCTCGAGCCATTGCGGGAACTCCTCGAGTTTCTGTGGGATAGGAAGATCGCCGCCGTCTGCGGCGACTCGAGGTTCCTCGAGGTCTGGCCCTGCACGGAGCTCGAGTGGCATATGCACGAGTGGCTACTTGCCGGTTGGGGGATGCTGATTGGTGAGCTCTTCCATCTTGAAAAGCTCTCGGAGTTGTGCGCCCGGCTTAAGCGTTACACCTTCTTTTTGTCGAGCTGTCCCATGAATGTAAGTGTTTTCTTATTTATCACATCTAATTGCCTACATTGGCTATGAGTTTTGAGGCTCACTATGATTATTAGGTCCCTGGTGGTGTTGCGAGTCCTTCAAACGCCCTTGCATTCTTCTAAGTTGAAAAAGGGGATTGTCCGATCGTAATCGGGGGCTTGAATTGAGAGCCCGTCTGTTATCGAGTGGCTACTTCTTCATCGAGATTTTGTCAAGGGGCTTCTCTTAAGCCTGGTCGCCTGTCTTACTCAAGGAAGCCATGTTACTTGCCATGCTGCACCTTTGACCTAGAATAAAAGATTATAGAAAATAAATATCACACGTATCATGCTAAGCCAGCTGTTTATGGACCGAATTCGACCCTGTACATTTACCAGAATGCCGTCTGATGATAAATTAACAGTACCATCATGAGAGCCTCGAAGACTATCCACAGTCATTCTAGGGAGATTAGTTGAGGAAAGCCAGGGAAAACAAACATGAGAAAGAACGGAAAAAGGGAGGTTCCCAGCAAGAGCTTAGAATTATTGATAATTGTCTGTCAAGATAAATAGCTACGACTTGTCAGTTTGCTCTGCCCGGCCATCTTCGGGCTCCAATAGAAGTTGCGCTTTCTGCTTTCAGGACTAGGTTCCCGATAGTAAAAAACTAAAGGGTTTACTTTCTTGAATCTACTTGGTATGCTTCAACACCATACTCTCAGATATCAACGCGCTCGGTGTTGGGCCGAGGACCTTTTTCGTGGCACCGTCAGAGTGCGGAGGAGCCGTAAGCTACACCCTTCTGCATGAGATACTATACCTAATCTTGAGCTTCCCCGGATTTTGACTATCTGTATGTTGATCTACCGTGTGGGGAAATTGGAGAAAACCTAGAACAGAATGAGGATTGTGGAGTAACCCGTTTGGCTGTTGCGATGCTAGGCCGGTCCACCGACACTCTAGATCCCCTACACCGGACAAGTCCCGACGTGCTGGGACCACACAAACAAATGTGAGCGCTAAGACCAAAAGGTCGTGTCTGGGCTGAGACGAATAGTACACTATTCGACTTAAGGACGGCAACATGGCACTCTACCTCGTAGATAAATATCTAAGATTTCCTGGGGTTTGGGGAAGTTTCTCTGTTCTCTACGTTTGACAGTGGACGGAAACAAATGTTTTTTCCTGTGTCGTTAATAAGATGGCGAAACCCGTGGACGAGCGAGTCAAAGAGGTCGAGAATGACCTCAAGCAACTCGAGTAAGGGAACCCTTCAGACCCCTACGCGACACTATCCCTCGAAGACGCCAACTTCATGCGCCTGTACGAGGGCAAGAAAGCGCGAAGTGTCATGAGGAAGATCGACTACCGGCTAATCCCCGTCATGGGTGTTCTGTACCTGCTCTCCCATATCGACCGTGGTAACATCGGCAACGCCAAGATCGAAGGCCTTGATAAGGATATTCACCTCGTGGGTAACCAGTACAACATCGCCACGACGATTTTCTTCGTGCTTACATCATTTTCGGTATGGCATCAGCGTCGTATCCTGTCTTCAACTAGGACTTGGTCTAACGAGCGCAACTTCTAGAAATCCCGTCCAACATTGTTCTCAAGAAGGTCAAGCCTAGTATATGGCTGTCTATTTTAGTAATACTCTGGGGCCTCGTTATGACCTTGACAGGAATCATCAAGGACTTTGGTGGCCTTGTGGCAACTCGAATCCTGCTGGGAACATTTGAGGTGAGTTTCCTTGACTCATTCCAGTCTCATGCAACTACATACAGACAGTGAATCTTACGGAATTGTTAGGCTGGCTTTTTCCCCGGAGCTGTATACATCGTCAGCACCGGGTACCCGCGCCATGAACTTCAACAACGCCTTGCCATCTTCTACACAGCATCCGCATTCTCAGGCACGCTGAGCGGTCTCCTGGCGTTCGCCGTCGCTAAGCTGAACGGGACGCGCGGCCTCGAGGTCTGGCGCTGGATCTTCCTAATCGAGGGCGCCGTGACCGTGGCAGCGGGTGTGCTGATGCCGTTCCTGATCGTCGACTCGCCCGAGGAGGCCAAGTGGCTTAGCGACGAGGAGGAACGGTTCGTTAATCTGAAGCTGCAGCTGTCGGGGGTGCGTGCCAAGACGGATGAGGGTGATAGGTTCTCGTGGAAGCTGCTCCTACAAGCCATGGTGGACTAGAAGGTCCTGCTCAGTGTGCTCCTGGCCTGGGCTAACCCGGTCCCCAACGCCGCGTTTAAGTTTACCCTACCGCAGATCATTAAGCAGTTCGGGTACTCGACGGCCACGGCGCAGCTCCTGACCATCCCGCCGTATTTTCTGGGAGGCGTCTCAGCGTGGCTAGTCGGCCTCTTCGCCGACCGCTTCCATTGGCGATTCCCCTTTATCGTTAGCCCTCTGATCGTGCTTATCACAGGCCTAGCGATCCTATTTAGCTTTTCGCCCAACGTCGAGGACCACGTCCCCGCGATGTACTTCGGCCGCCGGCGTCATCCTCGCTGAAATTGGCATCTACCCACTACTTCCGGGCATCTCGGCCTGGGTGGGCAACAACCTCGTGCATTCTTGGAAGCGGTCCATCGGCATCGCGTGGCTGCTCGCTGCCGGAAACTTCGGCAGTCTCATTGGTACTAACATCGTCCTCGATCGTGATGCACCCCAGTATCCCACTGGCTACGGCACGTCGCTGGGGATCATTGTCTTGGGTATCGTCGCCGCGTGCGTGTTGGAATCGTCCCTCCGGCGGCGGAACAGGACCAAGAGGAGGCTGTCAGAGTACGAGATTCGTCAGCAGTACACGCAGGAACAGCTCGATGCTATGGGCGAGAAGAGTCCCTTATACAAGTACACGCTGTAGGTTATCGCTAACCAGCCAGCAAGCAATGCGCGTGTGACGTCCGTCAAAACCAGAATTCAATTCCACATATCGCATCTATAGTATTATAGTTTGGGTCTAAAGAGACACCAGATCTCTTCCCATTGAGCTCTATGTGTAACGACTGACGAATAGGGTCAGAACCTCTTCGAAGCTGTAAAGCGCGCGGCGCAATGCTCGGCTATCATCTTCCATTGCCCCACTGTTGGTGATTTTGGACCCGGTTATAGTAGTCACACTTGTTAGCGAATGCGATGAGATTATAGGCTTTGTATTAGATGTTATACAAGCAGAGAGGTGTTGGTATCGCTACATGACTCCGGCCGCTGACTTTACCCAGGGACTTGCTTTTCGGTACCTGCCAATTGATGGGTTCCTGTATTCTGCCGGAAATAATTCCCGGCTACTTTTACCAGTCTTTCGCACACTTTAAAATATAGAGACAGGTTCCGATGTCTTGCATGCGTAAGGGGACAGGTCTTCTATGGTAGTCTTAAAAGTCGAGACCAGAAGTCACGCGAACCTCAGCTGTAATTGACGGCTTGAATTCTTCTAGTCTTAGATTCTACGCTTTTTAGTATCAAGATGTATTTAAGGTCACTAGCACTCGTCTTCGCGCTTACTATCGTGAATGGTGGAACATCACTCGCGGATTCTGCTCCCACGTCCCCCGACTCCTACCCCTCTCCTTGGAGTTCAGGCGGTCCTGATGGCTGGGACGCTGCGTATTTGAAAGCGCACCAGTTTGGTCAGTATTACCAAGCCTCTTTATATCTCTTTGACGTGTCTTGGGAGCTTGGGTCGCCAAACCAGGGGGTTTCGCTCTTATGGCTCCTTCGGCTCCTTCAAAGTCTCGAAGCTGGTCATTACAATTACATAAATAATTGGAATTTACTGACAACGCTCCTGAATAGTTTCTAAGTTAACGCTTGTAGAAAAGGTGAACTTGACTACGGGCACTGGTAACCAGGCAAACCTATGTACAGGTAATACAGGCAGCATCCCCCGGCTGGGGTTTAGAGAGCTATGCCTTCAAGATGGACCTGTAGGTATTAGGTATAGTAAGTCTATCTCTACTTTTACGAAACATTAACATGCATTTACGATTCGTGGGCAAGCGCAAGTTCAGATCATGAAAAAAAGAGAAAATAGCGGTCGAAGGATATCTCCTCGTGAGACTCGTGTGGAACGTGCTTCACTGATATAGACTATTATTTAGCTGATCTCAACTCGGCGTTTCCTGCGGGCATCAATGCTGCAGCTACGTGGTCTAGATCTCTGATCCGTAGGCGGGGAGAGGCCCTGGGTGCAGAGTTCAGGGACAAGGGAATTGGTACGTATGCGGCCACGACCTCTCCTTTTCTACGCATCACTGGGAGCAGTCGCTTCTCACGGTAGACTCAAATTCAGGCTCAAAGCTAATTCCAAAATACATAAAGATGTCCAGCTTGGACCCGTCGTTGGTCCTCTGGGCCGTGATCCGGCTGGTGGTCGCAATTTTGAAGCATTTGGCCCTGACCCTGTACTTGCTGGCATTGCCGTTGCAGAGACGGTCGAAGGCACGCAGAGTGCGGGTGTTATTGCGAGCGTGAAACATTTTATCTTGAATGAACAGGAACATTTCCGAGGTTCTATTAGCAGCAACATTGACGATAAGACTATGCATGAACTCTATTTGTGGTGAGTCTTCAACACCTCGCACAGTACTTCTAGAAAGGGGGGATTCAGAAGGGGGCTTAGGTATGCTACAAGCTAAGTGGTAACTAACAACCTGTTGTGTCACAGGCCGTTCGCGGATGCAGTTCGCGCTGGTGTTGGAAGCGTCATGTGTTCTTACAACAAGATCAATAACACGTACGCATGCGAAAATTCGTATGTTCTCAATCGACTCTTGAAAAACGAGCTTGGTTTCCAAGGCTTCGGTATGTGACACGTCTCTTTCCTTCCCAACAAGCGCTGTATGGAACGGAGAGTATGATGCTCCCTGAAAAACAAAACGGATATCTGGTGCAGACTCGCAATCCTACAAGTGCCGGCCTTGAGCCTGGCAGAGGATTAATTTCGAAAACATCTTAGTGACTATGATTCACAGTCGTTTCGGACTGGGGCGGGCAGCATAGCAGCGTGTTAAGTGCCCTTGCTGGTCTTGATATGACGATGCCTGGCGACGGAGTTCGCAACTCCACATACGGCTCGTATTGGGGTGGCGCGTTGACCGAAGCGGCTCTCTCGCTCGCGATTTCGCAATTCCGAATGGATGACATGGCAGTCCGAATAATGGCGGCATTCTACAAGGTGGGAAGAGACACGAAGCAAGTCGACATAAACTACTCCTCGTGGACGAACGAGACTGTCGGTCCTCAGTACTGGCATTCTAAAACCGGGAACACAACAGTGAATATGCATGTTGATGTTCAGGGAGATCACGCCGAACTTATCAGGGAAATGGGCGCGAAGTCGGTTGTGCTGCTAAAAAACACGGACAAGGCTTTGCCCTTGAGGAAACCAGTCAGCATTGCAATCATTGGCGAGGATGCGCAAGACAATCCCGGCGGACCTAATGCTTGTGTTGACAGGATATGCGATGTAGGTACGCTGGCGATGGGATGGGGCTCTGCCACCGCCGAGTTCCCATATTTAGTATCTCCCGCAACCGCGCTTGAAAAGCAAGCTAGCGCGGATGGAACTCTTTTCACCAATGTCAAGAGCAATTGGGATCTCGACGCCGCTCGTGCCGCAGCAAGCAACGCCTCTACAGCTATCGTATTTGTAAACGCCAACTCAGGGGAGGGTTACCAAATCCTCGATGGCAACTTCGGCGACCGAAAGAATCTCACACTCTGGAATGGTGGCGACGAACTCATTGCGGCTGTGGCATCGGCAAACCCCAACACGATCGTCGTGATTCACAGCGTAGGACCTGTGCTCATTGATCACGTTAAGACGCACCCAAATGTGACAGCGATTGTGTGGGCTGGCCTTCCCGGTCAGGAATCAGGCAACTCGTTGACTGATATCTTATATGGGAAGGTCAACCCCCAAGGCAGAAGCCCTTTCACATGGGGAAAAGCAACTGAGGATTGGGGTATAACCACGCTCGTCAACTCAAGCACGCCGCAGCCACAGCAGGACTTCACCGAGGGCTCGTTCATAGACTACAGGTACTTCGACCGTGAGGGTATCGAGCCCAGCTTCGAATTCGGGTTTGGTCTCAGCTATACCACCTTCTCATACACGAACTTGACAATCAAAAAGCAGGATGTAGGGTCCTACGTACCTGCAAGCGGGTCCACGATCTCCGGGCCGACATTTGGAGGGGTCAACTACGATCCTGTGACTGCGCTCGAGCCAGAGGGCTTCGAAAAGGTGCCTGGGATGATATACTCATGGATCAACAATACGGATATCCCGGACAATACCGGTGAGCCCGATTTTCCCTATGCGGCTCATAATAGGTCGGCGCAGCCCATACTGCCCGCTGGTGGTGCGCCTGGTGGGAATCCCGAGCTTTATAAGGTAGTCTATATCATTACTGTGGACGTCACCAACGTGGGCGAGGCACCGGGCACCGATATTCCTCAGCTAGTAAGTCCAAAGCTTCTCTCCTAGCTACTTATATGTTAGCCAGTCTCTGACTACTCCCCTTAGTACCTCTCTCTTGGTGGCCCTGAAGAGCCCAAAGTGGTTCTTCGCAATTTTGATGAGGTCGAACTTGAGGCAGGGGAAATGAAGACCGTTGCCTTCAATGTGACATATCGGGACTTGAGTAATTGGGATACTGAGGCACAGGACTGGAAGGTCACGAGTTATCCAAAGACTGCTTATGTTGGGGCAAGCTCAAGGGATCTAAGACTTCACGCCGATCTCTAGCGGTGGTGTCTGACTTCGAAATGTCAGCTGCGCCTAAGTAAGCTACCTAAGTACTCAAGCCACAGCCCAGCGGGGTTTCATAACGTGGCAAGACGGACAAGCGAGCATGTCGAATGGCTGCCCTACATTCAATGACGGCTACTATAATAAGGAGAAGTTTATCGAATTATAATTATATTTTCTAGTATGTCGAGTGTCTGTTGACCTCTTGGAGGCCTTCCAGTATAAGGCTGCGGATTCTAAATTAATTTACGTAACTATTATCAGCAATTGCCGCCAGTGAGTATTGAATACCAGGTGAAAGCTCGAGGATTGGATGTCCAACATGAGAGGCTGAAATTAATTTTGTGTATTATCTGGCTAGAAGCCAGAAATACACAAGCGATATTGGTGCTTTCCATCAATCAATTCCATATCGCATTACATTCGTGGTTCGCGACTACACATCTCGACGCATAGTACCACAGTCTTTAGTGTTGCATCGCGGAATCCTTTGACATGTCGTATCAACAAGTCTGCCTTACTAAAAACTGCATTGATGACTGATTAGGGTCGCATCTGGTACCAATCTGCTAACGGGTTGGTTTGAAAGTGGCACATACCAACTTCATTGCATATTAGATGTTGGTTTCATTCTACATCCTCGCCATAACCTGCACCATCATTATCATTCAGCAGTCCCACACCGCTTTTTTTTACCGTATTTACCTTCTTCTATGCTACATGGAGGCTACGAAAAAGCGGAATCATCTCTTAGCCCTTTCCCAACAACATTCCCGAAATGGCTGACAATTGGTTACCGGTTGTAGCTGTGGGTGAACCAAACGCAGGGTCCTAGAATCGTATCACAAATGCTAGTCATTTTGCTAATAAAGACGAATAAATACTAGCTAGCCTAACATCGACGTCTCTATACCTCATGATGCGTTAGACCCGACGCATGTTGGCTGAGAAGATATGCACGTGGTTAGAATCCAACTACTCGAAAACTAAAGACATCGGTCAGTATTATAAGCGAGTGAAGCCGAATGCTCTAGTATCGGCATATGAACCTCTGTCCAAATGCGAAGGACCCCAGGGGTGCACGCTTAGGTCTATGTCATCGGAAAGTTTGGAATCCCTCGCCAACGTGGGGAATCTGTTGGATTTTACCACTGCGCCAAAAATCTGGCGGGACCAGTTCCATTTCTTGGTCACTGTCTTATATAGTGCGTATTATCCAACACACCCCTTCAGCTGTTGCAAATCCCATTTGGAACAGCTGGAATACTGCTTGGTATTGTCCCTTTCTCTAGGCCTTAGGGGTATTTCCCCGCGCTTCGGCGTCCTAAGGGGGGCAGCCTCACTCGTATTCGAACAGATGACCTTATTTATAGTGGTATTTGTAAAGCCCTGGCGTGCCAAGGCCAGAATTCTAAGCGGCTAACTACTTCAAGCAATGAGACTCTTAATTGTTGGATTTTGTTGGATTTTGAGGGTTGCGATGCCACTGTATTCGCTGTATGTGGTGATCTGGTCAACTATTGTTAAGGTGTGTTGGATAACGAGCGTATGAGGCATATATGAGGAGATGACCAATTACATAAGCCAGAGAATGCACTAGTGACTAAGCACCAGGGTTAAATATAGCGCACACATACAACAACACGTGGCGAGAGCGCAATACAACAAAATTCAACAGAAACGCGACGATATGGGAAGTGGCGGCGCATCCACGGACAATCAGGTTGCAAGGAATGTGACGAGCGAAAGGAGCGAGGTGACAGCAACGACGAATTAGAGCGCGACCGCGAATGGGGACGTGTCCTCCCTTGCGGCGGCGGCTTATCGACGGCCTTGCTGAAGTGGAAGCCTGTGTTAAGTACCTAGGTTAGGTACTAAGTAGTTAGTCGCCTGGAATTTGATTACTAGGGTGTATTAGTGGCGTGTTTGTATTTGTTTATTCTTAGACAGACAAGGAGACGCGACCAGTCCTGTGCTCTCACCTTCTCCTACCCGCCGGATTCGATCCGTCCAACTCTGGGGTTGCCGCACACACATCAAGACAAAGGCGGGCCGTAGCTTAACACACCTCCCTCGAATACCATATATCGATGGTTCATCATGGACAGTTCAAGAGTGCGAGATCTAGAGAGGCAGCTGAGAGAGTCTGAAAGACGCGCCGACAGGGCAGAGGCGCAGCTTAGGAAGACAAGGGCGCAGCTTGAGGAGGCAGAGGCGCAGCTTGAGGAGGCAGAGGCGCAGCTTGAGGAGGCAGAGGCGCAGCTTGAGGAGGCAGAGGCGCAGCTTCTGCCCACGACTCTCGACGAGTACATCGAAGCTTGTCACAACCTTATCTACACCAAGCTTAAGGTCGAGCCGGACCCGGAAAAGAGGACAACCGGAAGCATCCCGCTACCCTATGCCAAGTTTTTTCCGCGTCGTCTCAGGCCGTGGACCGACTTCCACGACAAGCAGCGCGACATACTTTCAAATGTCTATCTACACTTTCCGTTTAAGCAGCGGCTTTTCGATAACCGTGATTATCTCAAGACCCTTGGAAACAAGGCAACGGCCGCGCCCATTGCCAATGAGAGGATGCTAGAAACGTTTCTCCGTAATTGTGTTGAGGATCCGGTTCGGTGCATTATCCACGAACTCAGCCAGTCGAGGAAATTTCAAAGAAAGCTTAAAATCGGGCATGGTATTGTATTTGAGAACTATCTTAAAGCCCTCAGCGATCCTTCGTACGAAGTTGTCAGTCAACAGCCCCAACAACCACTACCACCTCCTCCACAAGAACCAGAGCAGGTAGAGGAGCGCCCGAAGACGCCTAATCCCGCCAAAGACCCTCCCCGGTTGAACCCTGACCAGATCTGTGTCTATCGGTATGAAGAGGAAGGAACGGGAAAGAGAAGTGCCATTGCCATTGCGGAATACAAACCACCACACAAGCTCTCCCTTCCACAGCTGCGTGCCGGCCTGAAAGAAACGGATATGATGGAAGTGGTCGCGAATCACAAGATCCCGGAAGACAAGGAAGCCAAGTTCTACCACTACGCAAAGGAGCTGGTTGCCTCGGCTGTCACGCAGGCATTCCATTATATGGTGAAGTCCGGCCTCGCGTACGGGCTCTTGACGACGGGCGAGGGCATTGTTTTTCTTAAGATCGACTGGGATGACCCCCAAACAGTCTACTACCACCTTGCCGAGCCTGCCGAGGAAGTTGCCGCTTACAATAACTATCGCTCCTGCTCGGCCGTTTCTCAGTACTTGGGCTTCCATCTCCTTGCTCTCAGCGATTACTCGTATCGCGGGCAAGACGTCCGGGACCGGGCGATTAGCGGGTTGCATACCTGGAGTACAGACTTTCGAAGAGCGGCAAGCACGGTCCCAGAAGACCAGCGGATACCTCCCCGGAGCTCCCCCTCATTTATCCCCAGCACGTATTTGTCTGTCGACCGTACGGTGCCCCGCCGGAGCCGGCGCCTTTACCGGGACGGCGAGCATGGCAGCGATCCTGCGATGCGGGGGAGTGACTCGGATGGTAGTGACTCGGAGGAAGGTGGAAGCCCCAATCGTCCAAACACACCCAGTCCCACTGAGAGACAAGCCAGTCGACGGAGCGCGAGGTTTGCGGGACAGCATTCAGACGGCGGAGGGAGTCGGAGCGCTGGAGGAGGAGATCGAGGTAGCGACCGGAGCGAGTTCGAAGGGAAGCCTCATCAGGACCTCGCGTACTGCACTCAGAAGTGCCTCCTCGGGCTGGTCAAGGGAGATGTTCTCGACCCCGACTGCCCCAATTTCAAACTACACCGGCACCGAAACAACTATGGCAGCGTTGTCAATGTCGATAGCCGCCACTCTATCAGCCACTACGAGTTCCTTCAACTACTCTCCCACCAGCTGAAGTGCACGCTCGACTACGGAATTACCTCCCTGGATATCACCGGCGCGCGCGGAGCCCTATTTAAGGTCACACTCCTCGCATACGGCTACACCTTCATCAGCAAGGGCACAGTACAGGCGTTTATCCCCGATCTAGAGCACGAAGCCCGAGTCTACGAGCGGCTCAAGGACGCACAAGGCGTCCACGTACCCGTCTTCCTAGGCACCATCGACTTGTCGTCGCTCAACAGGACGTACTACTACGACTTCCGCATCGACATCGTGCATCTGTGCTTCATGTCCTGGGGTGGTCTCAGCCTAAGAGACGTCCAGGATCTGGACAGGAATAAGTCTACCTTACAGCCCATGGCGGTGGAGACGATGAGGGCAATCCACCAACTGGGGGTGGTACACCAAGACGCCCGCTACGAAAATATACTCTTCAATCCGCAGACGGGGAGAGTCATGCTGATCGATTTTGAGCGCTCGCAGCTCCTTGACACGCCCCGGCCAACGCTGGCCGCCCTCGAGCCTAATAAGCGACGGCGGGCCCAGGATTCGAAGGGACAAACCAAGTCGGTGGGTCGTTCTGGTGGCGGTGATCTGCCGCCTCGGGTACCGGGTGGCTTCTTGGCCGACTTGGCGGGAGTGAAAGCGGCATTCTAGACTTTAAGTCGTGCCTAAGATTAAATAATTATAGTTAATAATAATTTATAATATTTTTTAAGTTTTATTTAACTAAAAAAAAAAAGAAATTAATTTATATAGTTAATATATTTTAAAATAATTAAAAGAAAAATATTTATTTATTAAAAAAAAAAGAGAGAGAGAGAGAGAAAGAGATAAGTATAAGAGTAAAGTATATCTAGCTCTTTTACTTTAACATTTAAAACAGGCTCTTACCTGTTATGTGTTATAGATCCCCAGGTGCGCCCTTAAGCCATGCCAAAGAAGGAGCAAGATTCCTAACAGCTTTATAGGGAAAACAAATCTGTACTTATAGACTTTAGCTACCTTATAAATATAGTTTGCCTCTTATCGCCGTGAGCGCATCACTATATCTCTTGGTTTCGAACACATTATATATAGTTGTGTCCATGGGAGGTGAGATATCTTGTCGCGCTCCAAAAACGACGCCGTTGACGCGCACAGCGCTTAACGGCTATATATACGACCCACAGTAGTGTGACATATCTCTACTCCCTGAAACCGATGTGAAGTTCCAACTAAAGTCTCTTAGGCTACCCGAAATTGTATTATGATGATATTGATAATCTACCTGGTTTACCAGCGGATTCTGTTGTAGTCGTTGGCTTTTCCCCAACATCTCTCCTTGTCGTGCTTATAGTATCGAGCATTCTGATTACAATTCCGATCATCGTTGGTTTCAAGAAGCTCCTATCCAACATGATTGTCGTGGGGGCCAACTCTCTGGCAATCTCAGCAGCTTGTCATGCCTCATGCCTTTCACATGCCATGTTAGACACCCACACCCAGAACAACGATACCGATAATGGCGGGATTGTCGAGAGAGACACCATTAAACGGTCGATGAAGGTGCGGCAAAGAAATAGCAGTGAATACGCTGACCAGACCGATATAGAATCAATATCAATGCTATATGACGGCACAGAACCAGTGGCAGGTAACAACATGGATTTTACGAACAGTGTCGATGTCTTAGCGAGAATTGCGAGGAGTAGAGTTCGCTGGGGAGTTGTGGAGATGCCGCCAGAATTCTACCGAACTCTCCTTCGGGGTGAGCAAGTTGGACATCTTAGCTTTGGAGTGGAAGAAGATGAAGTATTGCCCCCCGAACCTGGCCGATGGTACCTGTGATAGGACAACTGTTGGGAGAAGTACTCTAAGCATACTTAGTTAGTCTCGGATATCTTGAACTGGGTCGAAATATCTCTAAGGGGATAGTGGATTAGAAGAGATCGCCAATTTTGATAGAGATCGGGAGGGATGTCTGTATTACTATAGGTATTTGCGATGGCTCCATGCGGGGCGCTAGGCGTTAGTCATTTAGTCAGTTAATCTTCGCGAATGCAGGGCCCGTTCTACCAGATTGGTGGATTTCCATGGGGTTTTTAATGAGGTCCTTTATGAACAGAATATGTTTCGCAGCGGAATAGAGCTATTACAACCGTGTCGCGCCCTCACTCCTATCAGACATGTAATATCAAGGCTCAACTTCTATAAGTAGTTAAGGTTTGGCTTTCTAGCATCCACTTCATTGTTTCTTCTTCAATCATGTACTAAAGCGGTGTCCGGTCCTGTAGCAACTGGACAAATTAAGTAAGCGGTAATGAAATAGCATCCTCAGGTAGCATGGAATCCATTTTCGAGCAGCGTTGGCGGATTAACCAGCTATGTCAACTAACTAAAGCCTAGAATAAAAGTAAAGCTAAAATGGAGTAGAAATCAATTAATCAATTAACTTATTAATATAACAAGACCTCCAAGCACCCATTCTCCCTAGCTTCTCTCGCCCGAGATCCAGGGGACTAGTAAAATGCAGGCAAGCGTGGCCTTTTTCGGCGCCAAGACTCTCCCACATACCTCAATCCTAGCCTTCTACACGGTATGGTATACGAAGCATCATCTGTCAAATCCCTTTAGAGAAACAGGCTGCTAGTGTCTCCTACTTGTTCGGGATATTTCGCTGGTAGTACTCGTCACTCGGTCTCCATTCGCTTCCTTCTAGTGCGTTGGCATGTTGCTTTAGGTCCGATACAAAAAACCCTTAGTATAAACTTGAACATGGCCTCAAGTTCGAAGAGGAAGCCCCTGAGGGGGGCAAGGTAGTCTTCCCGCATGTCCGACATGTCCATGATCTCGGTCGACCGCCCACGAAGGTTAGCACCACTAGCGTTACAAGCGTGTACGGTAACGGTATGGTCGGGTGCGAGATCCAATAGGGCAGCTTCTCGTGGGGGGTGGGCGGGTCTACCTCTAGAAGTCGGCGCATGTCGTTATTCATGATGTGTCGCGCGTGAAACACTATCCGTAGCATTTCTACTGTATCACTCTCTCGTCATGCGCCAACGATGTTCGTGATGTCCGGATTGTGCTCTAACCAGGACGGCACGGTGGTTCTTTTGTAGACGCCTGGCACGAGACAGCGCAGGTGCGACCCGGACAGGGGAGGTATGAGTAGCTTCTTGTATTCCACAAGTAGCAAGCAAGCATTCCCAGGTAGGTGCTGCGGAATAGGGGCATAGCCTATATTGCGGATCTTGACCGAGGACACTAACGCTAACCTCCTATAGCCCACTACGGGGTATCCCCGCCAAATGACTACCTGATGGTCTTCTAATCTTTCGTACGACACAGCAACTCACTTGCTCCAGGAGGAATTTCAGGGCAATATGTTCCGTGGCCTCGATGATTTTTTTATGTCAAACATTACAAACAAAATTCCTCGTTTTCTAGTGTTAGGAGTGGTCGATGGCCTGTTAGAAGTATAGATAATTACAAGCCAAAGCATCATATTGCTACGTAGGCTGCCGATACCGTATGAATGTCGCAGGTGATTGTTTTTACTGTCTTGCTCATATTTCACTTGTTATTTCATGATATACGCATGTGTGGCTGTTTCACATGTTTTCATACTTCGCAACGCATTATGTTGATAGATATCTAGCTGGTGGTTGATTTAGGTGCGGCAAGCCACGTGTGCAGTACCTAGACCAGTTACTCGATATCTTAGAAATTCCCTGCTGGCTCATTTTACACTTTAAAATTGATATAAAAAGAGTTATGAAATAAAAAGATAGAGCGTTAACGGGTACAGAACAAGTATAGGTCTCATAAGAAAGGCCTACGAGTAATTCGCTAAGTACTTAGTTACCCTACAGGTACCTACGTCCCGCTAGTGCAAAAAGACCAATTAATCAGTCAATGAAAGAGAGAAGGCTTTCAGGTTGTGGAGGCGGGGACAGCGCAAGACCCAGAATTACGCGGTTCTGCTGTTGATGAAGCGCCAAGAGTTGGGGGATGGGGTGGCAGTGGGCAAGGTAATTTTGGGGTCGTATCCACCTTGTCTGTGTGACGATACGGGACTGTGGTTCGCGTTATTTTACGGGATGCCGTGGCTGGCCGAAAGCGTGATACTTGTCTTTGTTTACCCCACGTTCGCGTAGAAGACTTACTGTCTGCTGTTATCGAATAGTTCGAGTGGGTAGGTGGCCATAGATAGCTGTCTCATGATATCGCGTCGCCTGAATGAAAGTGTCCATATCGCTCTGTGAACGAAGTAGATTCATCGTGTGAGCTCCGAAAGGCTTGCAACCTTGGTTAAGAGATAGTGCTCGATTGACCTCTCTGAAAGCTAGCGCGGACGTATCTTTCGGTCTGTAGGGTTTCCATACTAGATAGCGTAAAGGTCAGCGAAAGGATTGATATTGGAATCGAGAGTTCTGAGAAAGACAGTATCGATAGACTCAGCTAATGCGAGGAGAAAACCGATGTGAAGATAGTAGTCCTCTTTCTCAACTCCAGGCAATGGAAAAGTTGTTAGGACCGCAACATAGACAGGTCCAAGGCTGTTGTCAGCCAGCTTTTCATGATACCAAGTGAGTCACTTTCTCTTCAGGATATTGAGATTTTCATTCTGTGTCTCGACACCAGACCCGTTGCCATGTGCAGTGGCAGAGATCTTCTGCTTAGCATAGCATAGTCGATATCTTTGAATTGTGCCTTAGCTCGTCGAGGCATGAGGATGCTTCTTGCATTATCTGGTATCACGGTCCCAGGTTTCCCTGCATAGACTGGAGCTTTAAGCGAGTCACCAGCCCAAGACTCAGAAATTCGTGATGCATGTAAGGCAAATATTCCAAGCACCTGCGGAATATTCCCCCTATCCCGAGTAAGCTCGAATGTCTCAAGGTCGTTAAAAAAACGCTTGTGCGAGCGTCGGCCTAAGAGAGATCGGACTCGATATGACCTTATCAAAGAATGTAGCAAGAAGCTCAGGATCGTGATGCACATTCGCAGGTCTGCATTCACTTGCAGCTGTTTAAGTGTTGTCCGATAATAGGTGGGAGACCTGCGTTTAGCATTGAGCAATCAATGCTTTGACAGTTGAGTTTCTGGACGCCGTCGTCTTCGTCAACATGTTTATATTACTCTCATCAAGCTCGTCCGTATCGGACTCAGCACACCTAGTAAGTGAAGGTACTTGCAAGGCATTGTAGTAAGTTCTATTTTTAAACGCCGTTAAGAATCGGAGCCAAGCTATTCAATTCGGGGTTGGCGCCGGGATCTCGCCGAATAATCCTCGGACAAATGAAATTCGGAGTGTAGATTATTACCCATTATGACCCGGATCCTCCTTCTCGAAGCCGACTATCTAGTACAGGAGTATATAATTCGCTTCGGCAAATTCTCACTCTGTAATCCTGACCTCCCGCTTTACGTGCATTGGATTTTGGAGAAGCCAGTTATTGCAGACAGAGCTCGTCCTTTGAAATCCATCGGAAGAAATTATGTACGGCGCCAAGGTCCTCCTGTCCGTCGCCGCCCTGGCGGGCACCTCGCTAGCTCAGACCACGACCAGCAAAAGCCCGGCGTGCCAGGAAAGCCTGCAGGCGTTCTCGGATGTCCCTTTACCCTCTCCCGCGCTGGCGTCATACCTGGCGAGCGCTGGCGGCGGTGGCAGCAGCAGCGGCAGTGGTAGTGGCGGCCTCGACGCCACCTTCGAGGATCCCGAGGGCTACCAAGCGTACATCTGCAGCGTCGCGGCGACGCTCCCCAAGTCGCTCGTCCCGGAATTCCAGAGCTTCGGCTCCTCTCTACTCAGCTACGGCAGCGTCCACCTAAGCCAGTATGACGCCTACGTCACCGATTGTATCGCCTCGGGAGAGGCCGCGTCGACAATCACTAGCCAGCTCCACCAAATGCTTACCGGCACAGGAGGCATGTGTCCGCAGCCTACTGCCAACGCCACGACCACTCCCGCATCCAATGGCACGACGTACCCCACGGGAACTGGCGCCTACACTCCCGGTCCCACGGCCACCTCTACCATGGTTCCCTACGCTGGTGCTGCTCGGCCTACTGGAGCTGTTGTCGGCGCCGCCGCCCTCGGTGGCTTACTCGGTGTTGTCGCGTTGTTATGAATGAACCGGGGCGGTAAATCAAGGGCGGGAGACATAGGTAGTGTCAACTTGCGTTTTTGTATTAATTTCTCGAGTTTGAGAATTCTTTTTCTTTATACACCTATTCCCGGGTTTGCGATGTTGTCTTTCAAGTTTATACCTAAATTATATATTCAAGGTATAAGAACCACATAACCAAGCGATAACAAGGACACAACCAAGGCTGCAACTATATATAACCAGAGTATTACAACAGGGAATTTAATTGAGGTCTTGGAAATAGCTTCAAATTACAATAATCTACTATGGCCTCCAAGAGCCTTGAAGTCCTCCATTCAAACCCCTTCCAACATTGTGGGTGCCCCTGACTCTATATACAATTGGGATGGAGTTCCAAACCTCTGAGTATCGCCATTATGTCTCAAACAAGCGAGGGTTGAATAGCTTCGGTTTCAACAACTCTGTGTTCAGTGCGTGCGACAATGACTCCTATCCTTATGTCGAGCACGTCGACTCCTAATCTCCAATTCTCGCGAGTTGGACGACGACTAGATAGCAGATTTTCGAAGAGCTAAGGTGGGATTGTGGTTGTTTAACGGGTGATTCGTGACATCGTCCATGATCTCCTGTGCTTTGGAAATGAGCTTATCGGTCGGGTTCCTAGCACTTTGGGATTCTCTCATGCCTCTATGATGCTGAGCCCTTGCCTGGTCGCCCATGGCCACTTCAATCTCATCTATAGCCGACGAGAGGTTTGTAAATTTGATCAACGGGATGTCTTCACGCCTTTGTGCCATTTTGCTCGAGTCCGTTCAACTTGCTACCAGCGGTGTTTATCGTAGTAACTATAGTGTAGTCGATCTGTTCCCAAGATTCTTGACCGCACATTTGTCGTTATATACAATATCACTAGAAGTAATAGGAACGCCTTCTGAATACATACTCCCTTCTAATTGAACTTTCACAAGCACAAAACATCTTGTATCCTATTTGTCTGATTGGAACGGTGCGACAGCTACACTATTTCATTCGCATTAAAGTGAACGCCAAGTTGGACAACCGCCTGCAAGGGAGCTGTCGGAATTAAATTTCGCATGGTAGATGTATTACTGTGTATCCAAGCCTACTGGAGGAGCGTAGAGACTTCCGAAGGTGATGTTAGTGTCCCTATTTAGATTGAAATATTCCTAAATCCAATCACCGACTCAACAAAAATTCAGTTCTGACGTTGGTTGTTCGTTTTTCGTCCAACATTTGAACCGTATCCTCAGCCATGGCCAAGATAGAGAGTGGCCTTCGAGATCTCCGCAACGTTTCTGTTCGATACAACCCGTGTGAGCTCGTAATAAGTGTCATCCAATGAAACGACCCCCAACAATACTGTTTCGTTAATTTCTCCTATTCTTCATTTGTGCTATCTTCTATTACATCTCTATCATGGTCACCATAACCCTGACTGCCGCAGTCACCTTGCACGCCCTCGAACCTAGACCGCAACCCTCCCAGTCTGTCTAGCCACACGCCGAATGTGTTAATTCTGCTGTTTTTATTCTTGCAGGAATACGTGTGTCATATCATATCCCCATGATTGCAGTCCTGACAACCTGATTCCGATCGGATGGTTTAAACGAAAGCCTCACATGTAAGCCTAACCCCGCTGTTCATTTGTTCCAGCAATGCCAGTAAGATTAGGACGCTCGCTGCTCTTTTCCCTTCGACTCGGTAAGAAGGGCCTGAACCTCGCTGATCCGTGTGCCATCAAGTTCCTGCCGAGATGTACAGTCTGCGTGCAATTGTGGCTTCTCGGATATCTCCTTTAACTCACATCATCGCTGGCGACGACGAGAGTATCAAAGAAGCGGTACTCCTACGAGAAGGAGCACCCCACTGTTGAGCTTACGACCGCTCCAGCTATCCACGCTTAGTTTGGGCGATGGAAACCCGAACTCGATGACGTTTTGCTCTCGCAGTCTGTAATGAATTGCCCAAGTTTTTTGAATAAAGTTTCTTGTAGATATGCGAGGTACGCGGGGTAACTATTCAAGCACTCACTATCCTACTCGCAAAACAACGGGATGTAGTCGCCTGATATATTGTCTACATTCTACAATGAGGAACCTTAACAGTATACAAAATTGGAGAAGAGTGGAACTTCACATACTACAGATGGAGTCACGAAATAAGGAGTCGGTCTATTCTTTTCAGAGAATCGACCGCACTGCACAGTGTTATGTGAATGTTGTTTAGCAAGGAGTGTGCACCGCTATTGTAACAAATGTGTCTGATGATTGTAGAATTCAGGGATCCGTAGATTTCAGAGATATGTGACCGGGAGCCGTCAACTCAAGCAACTGCGGCTGCATCCTTTGATGAGATGGTTGCGAGCAGTCTAGAGCAGTACCCCTATCGAGTATCGTTTGAAGATACGCAAAACTATCCTATCATAGTCTTGCACCCTTGGGGTTCTACAGGTATATCTTCTAGTCCCATGTATGACGACTCACATTCATAGTATATTAGGGGTCCCTAAGATAGTGAGTATGAATCATGATGTATAGTTCATTTGTAAAGTTGAATACTTGGTATGGAGTGCTCTACTGACTTATTATAGCGATGCAGTCGTTCTAACGGGTTCGCTAGTTTAACTGTGTTTTATGGCCACTGGAGTCTCCATTTTGCTATAAATATAGCTATAGTAGTTAAAGAGACCTTACAGAGGATAACAGTGAAAGTAAATACTTAGTGTTGAAAAGCAGGGGAAATCCCTTGTGGGTAAAATGCAGAAGAGTATCACTCCAATTAGGCAAAGCCAAGCATCGAAAGCCAAATGAAAATAGTTTTGATAAAGGGCCATTTTAACTCTATGTCTTGTGCGTATATAATTCACTCGTAATGAAATTGTAATGACCGGCCCTTTAGAGAGAAGAAAAGGTAGAAAAAGGAATAAGAAAACAATGTCCACCACGAACTAGTCGAGAAAGCCTGACGCCTTCCAAGCCAACACATAAGATCGCACCACTTTGTCACTTACTGGCCCTTGCATGGCCATGGTTTCGGAATGCTCACTTGCTCGTTGTGTGTCTAAGATAATGCCACCGCAGGCCATGCGCTCGAAGTGGCCCTCGAGAAAGCCGATGACCCGGGCGGCCGGATTCTCCTTCTCAGAAAGAGGCGACTGGCGAACCCGTTTGATCCAGTCTTGGAAACGAATGATGCCATTAGGAGGTATATCAAGAGCGGCTGCCAGAACCATCGACATGTCCTTCCACGGCTGGCCGACAGGGTTGTCGATGTGATACACCGGACAAGCCTCCGCCACGCCTTCGTGATCGTTGATCTTCAGTAGGTCGACCATGACGCCCGCGCTCCGATCCACGGGTAGCCAATGTAGCACCCCCTGAAGGTCGGGCCATACCTTGAGCGCATGAGCGCTTTTCACCAGGAAGGGGAAGTGCTCGACAGGATTCCAGACGCCGCTGGTGGTGGACCCAGAGATCTGTCCCGGCCGCACTATCGAGGCCCGGAAGAGCCGCGGGTGACGACGCAGTGTCTCGGTGAGCATGCGCTCGCACACCCACTTGCCCTCGTTGTAGCCGCTAGGAATCACCGCAGCCATGGGTACAGGCTGCTCGAGTACGTGCGGTCCGTCCGAGAAGCCGACCACGCCAATGGAGGAGACGAGTTGAAAACCGATCTTGCGGGGGGCGATGGTTGTCGCCATGTCGCGCGCGAGGTCCAGCAGGTTTCGCATCACCCTGACCTGGGGCTCGTAAGCCTTGAGCGGCCGCGTACCGCTCATTGGCCACGCATTGTGAATGACGTGGGTGCCGTGTTGCGTGACCCAAGCGTACTCCTCGGCTGGGAGACCGAGCTGCGGCTTGGAGGTGTCGGTGTCATACACCCGTAGCTTCGCGCGCGCGGCGGGGGACAGCTCGATACCTCTCGACAACAGCGCATCTACCTGTCGCTTCTCGGCGGGCACATTGCTGACAGGACGGTTGATGCACACGACAGTGGTGACGTCCGGCCGCGCTGCGAGGGTCTGGACAAGATGTGACCCAAGGCTGCCCGATGCGCCTGTCACAACCACTACGGCTCCTCTACCAGTGCGGGTGGTGGTGGTAGTAGTACTTCCTGCCGCCTCGAGTAGGGTTGACTCCCATCCTAGCGTGTAGGCAGTCACCAGGCGCTCTGCCTCTGCCTCACGCGCCACCACGTCGCCCCTATTAAGCACTTTCGCCCCTGGGGCAGATGTATCAGTTGTCGAGGCTGGAGCTGACGGGGGGCTAGGGACTAACCTCTTGGCGGCGGTGAAGTCTGACGCATCATCAGGAGTAGAGATATCAGAGGCTGTGTCATCGTCCTGGCTGCTGCTGTCACCCTCCCCGGTGGCAGCCGAGTCGTAGTCGCTCTCATTGTCGTCGCTAATATCATCATTCCCCTCCATTTGTTCCACACCGGACCCCTCTCCGGCCCTAGCCAAAGCACCCGACACACAGGCAATGAACTGACGAAGATTTGTAGCTTCCATCTGTTCGGCCTGGTCGAGCGTACATTTGAAGGTATTTTCGACCTCGCGTGCCAGTTCCATGCCCATCAACGAGTCGATACCCAGGTCAGCCATCTCGCTATCGAGGGTCATCTCGCTGGCGTCAATACCGGAAACGTTGGCAACTACATTGCGCACTTCTTCTGTGAGGTCACGCCCGCCGATAGCTTTTGCCTTTCTGCTGCTGACGCTTTGTACCTTGGTGTCCGGGCGGGGACTCCCGGTCTTGACAGACGCGGAAAGGGTGGTAACAGCAGGGGAAGGCGACGGCGCAGAGACTGCGGTGCTCCTCACAAACGACTTATCTACTGTCACCCTCGCCAGTATCTTGCTCATCGTTGCCTTGGCGACGCGAACATATCTCAGACCCATGATGACCTCTTCCAGCGCCCCCGTTGCGGCGTCGAAGACGTAGACATCTGTCACGTAGGTCTTGTCGGATTGGCGCGCATGGCGGGCAAGCACGTGCCAGACACCAGGACCATTTTCCCGGCCGTCCATCACAGTCTGGGCCTTGGGCGAGCGCATCGTCAGCTCGAGGCCAGTGGCGACGTACATGTCACTCGCCGGAAGGTCCGTTAGTAGGTTCACGTACATGCCCGCGACCTGGCCGAATGAGTCTGCCTTGGGGACGTCGAGCCAGGTGTCGCCGCTGTGACGCTTGTGCACGACTCCAGCGCTCTCCCCATCGCGGCCCACCACGGACCGTACACCCTGGTAAACCGACCCGAAGTCGACGACGCCCTCGAAGGCCCGGTACACATTGCGGCCCTGGAGCGCCTCTACGCCATCGTCGCTCGGACCCAGCTGGAGGACGGCCCGACACTGCGCGTGGCTGACTGCGCGCTCGTAGCGCCCGAACTCCTGGAAAAAGGACGGCTCGGAGGGCGAGCACAGTTGGATGCGCCCCTCGGCATATTTCTCGGTAGCGGGCGCAGTGGAATCACCCGTGCTGTGTATGGTGAAGCACCACTCCGTTTCGGAATTGTAGAGTGGCTTTAGGTCGATATAGCGGACGCGTGTAGAGTCGGCGCATATGGGTGAATGGCTGAGCATGTCGCGTACAACCGCTGAGTACCCATTCGATCTGCAGTCTGGATTCAGACTGAAAGCGGTTTCGATGGCCATATCGATCTCGAGCGTGGCGGGACACATGGGCGCAGTCTGGGCTATGACGTGGGTCGAGAACAGGCGCTGGTACTTGTCCGAAGTCGTATTGATACGGAATCGCGCAAGCTTCGCCTGTTTCTTGGTGCCGTGCCCTTTGTTATCTGGATCGTCCTGGAAGCCGATGAAAGTCCATAGAGGTAGGGTCTTGGGGTCCTCTTGTTCTTGCCATGCTGGTCGCGACACCCCTCCCGCCAGCAACAACTCATTACCTCCAGTGGCGATCATGTCCTGGGCCGCCTTGACGACCACCTCCTTTGGAGACTTGAGCTCAAGCCAATGGCGTGTCTTCTCAAACTGATATGGAGGTAGGAGGAGCTGCGCATAGTCGCTAGTCTGGAGCCGGTGGTGTGCCCAGAAAGACACGCGCAGGCCTTGTTTCCAAAGGGCCACAGTTGCATCCGTGAGTCCGTCGAAACCCTTCTTGGTATTCGTAATAGACACGGACTGGAAGTGGAGAGCGTCGGAAGTCTTGGGGGCCGCTTGAGCGTGTGCACGAGCTGCCATGACGGTTATGGTCGAGCTGGAACCCGCCTCGAGGAAGATGGCTTGCGGGTGCTTCTTAATGAGCCGCTGTACGGCATGATCAAAGAAGACCGGTTTGCGCATATGGGAGCCAACAAAACCCCAGTCAAGTTCGGCCGACAGATCGTCATGCTCTGTGGCACGTTCTATCGGAATAACGGCGTTGTTGAAGGTCAAGCCTTTACCGAGCTCCCCTAGGCGGTCCACGAGGCCTTCTACCAATGTGGAGTGGAAGGCATTGGTGACGTTCAGACGCTTACTCTTGACGCCCTCGACTGTCTTGCTCTTCTCAGCAAGCGTTTTAGCAAAAGTGTCGATGGCTCGTGTCGATCCAGCGACAGTGAAACTGCGGCGGCCATTATAGCAGGCGATGCTGGCCGACTCATCGGATACAAGGTTTGACTCCTTCAGAATATCATGCACAAGTGCCTCGTCAGCCTCAACAGCCACCATGGCACCTGGATCAGGTCCCCAGGCGTCCCGTACCAGCTTAGCTCGACCAGCAATGAGTTTAACTGTGTCTTCTAGGCTTAGCACGCCTGCTATGCAGAGTGCCGTTATCTCACCAAAGCTGTGACCTACGACAGATACAACTTTGTCGATGAGTCCACAATCTATCCAGCTCTTGGCAGAGGCATACTGCATAGCGAAGAGCGCGGTCTGGAGCTTGACTACATCCTGTATAGGCTCGCATGAGAAAATGTCAGGGAAGATACTATCCATGCCTTGGGAAGTGATGGCGACATTGCACTGGTCTAGGTGATGTCGTAACACGCCCACGCCTTCGTACAATGCGCGGTCAAGCCCAACAAAGGTCGACACTTGACCTCCGAAGCACAAGATGACGGGTCGTTCCGGCTTCACTGAAACAATTCCGATGCTAGCAGCTGTGTTCGTGGTAGATGAGGCTGCTTGAGAAAGTTTATCCTGTAAATCGGCCAATGAAGAGCAACTGAAGATCAGCCCTTGAGGCAAGCTGGGATTTGACTGTCGTTTCATGTTAAAGGACACATCGGCAAGTGTCGCTTGTCTATCTTCGGGCCCAGCGTGCGATCGTAAGTAGGGCGCTAGTGCAGCGCTGTAAGCCGCAATACTACGGACGTCGAAGCCGGAGATCCAGAAGGGGAATCGGGGCGCGAGTAACGATGACGGCAGCGACTCGGTCGAAAGAGGTCTGGTAGGTTTGTGAGCTGTGTAGGAAACCACCGCGCTCGAGTTGTTTCCGCAGGCGCCGTAGTTGTTGAGGAGGGCAACCTTCCGGTCCTCTCGCCAGGGCCGCAACGACGTAACCACCTCCATCATGTCTGATGGGTGCGTATGGATATGAGGATTCATTTTCTTGAAGCTAGCCTGGGGAGGGATGAAACCGCCTCTCATCATCATGAGGATCTTGATCAAGGAGACGATACCAGACGCGCCTTCGGTATGGCCAACGTTACCCTTGACCGAGCCTATGGGAACCGGGGTGTCACGCAAGGGACCAGCTACAGCCATACGTATGCTTTCGTATTCAGCAGGGTCTCCGACGGGTGTGCCGGTGCCGTGGCACTCGACTAGCGAAATATCACGCGGCTCCACGCGGGCTTTTCGAATCACGTCATTAAACAGCGTCGATAGAGAAGGTACGTTGGGGACGAATAGCGGCGTGGAGTTAAGGTTTTGGTTGACACCCGTGGCTCGTATCGTGCCCAGGACCATGTTACCATCGGCTACAGCGGTAGATAGCTTTTTTAAGAACACGTAGGCGATCCCGTCACCTCGGCAATAACCATCGGCGTCGGCATCAAAAGGTTTACACTGGCCTGTCGGGCTAATAAAGTTACCAGCGGCGAGGTTCTGTGTCCATTGCAAGTTCGTCAAGACGTTGACGCCACCGCAGAGCGCGGCCGGGATTTCGCCCGACAGCAGATCCCGGCAGGCTGTGTGAAGGGCTACTGTCGACGACGAGCATGCTGTATCGAGCGTCATTGCCGGCCCTGTCCAACCAAAATAATGCGACAATCGACCGGGGATGAAGCTTCTCAGGCCTCCGGTCGCCGTGAATGCGCTTGTCGGGTGGCATCCGATATTGATCTCGTACTCGAAAGAGCAGAGTCCGACGTAAACTCCTACGTGCTTCCGTCTTTTGTGCTCAGACGCGCTGGCAGTTGCCAATTCATTGAAATACCCAGATTGTTCAACTGCCTGGTACGCCCCTTGCAGCGAGAGTCGGCCTTGAGGGTCTATAGCCATCGATTCACGTGGGCTGCGCTTGAAGAACTTATGATCGAAAGCATCCGCGTCACGCATAAAGTTACCATACCACTTCCTCTTGGGGTCAGCGTCGGCGTCGTCGCGGTACATCATATCATGAACCATCCGTTCGCGTGTAATCACCTCGTGCTGTGACGCTCCAGTCTTGAGCATCTCCCCGAACTCTTCCAGGTCATCGGCACCCGCCGTCTTCACGGACATGCCCACTATTGCAATTACATCTTCTTGGTCTTCTTCCGGCTCGACACCTGGTCTGCTCGGTTCTGCGGACTGGCCTTGCATGGGATCGTTCGAGTGGTTGCCGGTGTCGTTGCTTTGATGGAATCTAGGCGAGAATTCTAGAGACTTGTTTATGTGGTCCTCAAGGTCCTCGAAATGGACCTGTTTCGGGCCAAAGCGGCCCAGAACGGTAGTCGGTACAGGGCGGTCGAGCCCAAAGGCAATGAGCGAGACGTCCTCTTCATTCGCCGTAATTCTTGAGACGGTACTGGACCAGCTTAATTGAGTCGCCAGGATAGAGCGCAACACCATACCAATCAAGTCAACTTCTTCGGCTGAGACCGGCTTCCCCTCGGGGTGGTCGAGGTAAGTTGGCAATGCCAGACCGGTAGCATCCGGAAACTGTAGCTCGGGCATCGCATGACATATTTCGATCAGAGCGTTGGTATGGCGTTCCCGCTCCGCGCCGGGCGTGTGGAGTTGGCCTTTGAAGGCGAGCGGTATCGTCGTGACACCTGCTGCCCGAAGCTGCCTTATCAGCTTTGGCGCGAGGCGCTCCGATGTTGTTACGGTGGCTCGAGACTCATCAAAGAGCACGGAGACGTAGGCATCGGGAGACATAGACGCTACGATGCGCGCCATATCTTCCCCCTGCTTGGGAGTTCTCCACGCCGTAGCCATCGAGACGGATCCTCCTTTGCCGAGGCCCTTACTCCACTCCTCACAAGCGCCTACCAGGGCCGCCATCATGACCCCGATGCGCAGTGCCGCGGCACCGTACTTTTCAAAGTCCAGCCGGTTGTGGGAGCTCGCAACGGCTACAGCGGCGATCATTCCAGCACAGAAACCCACTGTCTCGACCTTGTCGCTTCCGGTAGATTGATGATGCTGCACTAACTCTGCTTGCGGGTCGTCCACACGTCCAGCTTGGCCGTTGAATCTGAACTCTAGATAGCGCCAGTACTGATCAAGCTGAATAGCGATCATCATAAAGCCGATCCAGATATCCGGGATCTCCTCGTCTGAGGCTATAGAGTCGTCGGCCGTTATTCCATGTCGGAGCCACGACTCGAGATCGGTCAGCAGACGGGTACCCTGCATCGTCCCGGCCATTTCCGGGATCTTCTCTATAACGGCTTCCCAGTACCGTGGCATGTCGGCCAGAGTATCCAGCATCCATTTTGCATTGGGGCCGTTCAAGATCTGTCGTACATGTTTTTCCAACGATTGTTTGCTTTGTGGGCCGATATGCCCTCCGAAAACAAAGCTCTTTGCCTTGCGCGTATTTAAAGACGTGGCGGGTAGAGTGGAGGCCGTCATTGTCGCTCAATGTCGTGAAGGATAATATAAATATGGAGTTATTGGGGTTGTTTATGGAAAGCTAGATAGCATAGCAGACGACGGAATTTTCAACAGCAGGGGCACATAGTGGTCTGGGTATCGAAGTGACGTGAGAAATGTCTAAGAGTTATTCGCATGCTTACTCAAACCGATGCTCATGGCTGGCCACGGTCGACTTGATATAAGATGGAGGCTTCAAGCGACACCTCATAATGATTTGCGGGATTAGGATATCGGAGCCAGTGCTCTCGTAAGAGGCCTATGAATCAGCCTTGCGCCTTCTGCGTCCCAACATCAGACATCCCGTCCGTGTATCGGAACAGTGGTGATTAGCGGCGCTTATTCGTTGTGGTTATCATTCGCTATTATTTTGTCCCGAATGTGCGGAAGGTTGCCGTAGGCATTCCTCCTGCGCAAAAGTTATTGCGGCAAGTTCTGGAATCTCTTGGCTCACTCTGGCCGACACATCAGCTCCTTAGTGGAACTCCAATGCCTATCGTTAGGTTACCCGAAGCAGTGATTGCCCGATGGATCTGAACGCCACACCGAATCCTTCCAGTCGTAGTAGATTGCTTATGAGTAAGTCAAGGGAAATCAAAAGTCCGAGTTCAGCCGTAAGTGATAACGTTCTGAGCGGGAACCGGACTCTTCCGTTACGCAACTCAACCGGTTTTCTGAGCCGTCGGCCTATCGACCTGTCTGTCTTCTTTAGTGCGATACCAAGCTAGTCACCTCCTTATATATACGTATTACGATGTTCGCTACCGGGCCAGTAAGGAGTCAATGGAAGGTAAATATTTGTCGTGTCGCTTTATCAGCTATCTTCTCAGTTGAATCAGAAATTTCATTGTCCTATCCGGTCCCATCATTGACATCTTAGCCATGCCTAGCAGCAACAACCACATCAACGGCGATGCACCTCCTCTTGAGGTAGCCATCGTGGGCGGTGGTATAATCGGCGTCATAACGGCGCTAGGTCTGCATCGTCGGGGTATTAAGACTGTCATCTATGAGCGCGCGTCGACCTGGACCGAGGTCAGCGCTGGATTCGCGTTCACTGAGGCAGCGCGGGGGTGGATGAAACAGATAAACCCTGATCTCCTGGAGATCCTGGGCCGCATCAGCCAGAAGACAGACGCCAATTCGAGCAACAGCTACTGGGACGGCTATACCCCGCGGACCCGAGAGGATGCCGAGGACGAGTCCAAGGCGCTGCTCTTCCGGACGCCGAACAACAAGCTCTTGTTCTGGGGTTGTGTGCGCTCGCAGTTCCTCAAGGAGATGGGGGCTCTGCTCCCCGAAGGGGCCGCAGTATTCGGGAAGCAGCTCGTGAGCTACGACGACGACGAAAACAGCAACAAGGTCATTCTTCACTTTGAAGATGGCAGCACGGCGAAAGCTGATGTCTTGCTCGGGTGTGACGGCGTCCACTCGAGCACCCGGAAAAGCATGTTAGGCGCCGACCATCCAGCGAGCCGGCCGGGGTACACGCACAATGTTACCTACCGAACCATGGTGCCAATTGACGTCGGTGTTGCCGCCATGGGCGAGAAGACTGCCAAGGGCGGCTGTATGCACTGTGGTCCGAATGCATCCCTGCTGACGTATCCCGTTCGTAGACATCCTAACATCCCAACATCCCACCCGCTCCGCCCGTGCACAGGATTGTTAATGATGATGCACTAACCTTTTAAATTAGGTCATGAGCGGAACACTGCTGAACATCGCCATCTTTGCTTATGATGCGGAGGAGTTCCCCGACCCCAACAGGATGACGGCCCAGGCTGACCGGGGCGAGATCGAGCGAATCTTCAGGGACTGGTGTCCACACGCCGCGAACGTCTGGAAGCTCTACCCAGAGAAGATGACCAAGTGGGGGATCTATGACATGACGGACAACCCTCCACCGACATATGCGCGCGGCCGTGTCTGTATCGTCGGCGACGCGGCGCACGCCAGCACTCCATTCTTGGGCATCGGCGCCTGCACAGGAGTCGAGGACGCCCTCGTGGTCTGCAAAGTTCTGGAATCGGTACAGGCTCGGCGGGAGACCATGAACAGCGCAACTACAGCTGCCGCGCTGAGAGAGGCGCTCCAGACCTATAGTCGGGCCAGGTTGGAGCGTGGTCAGTGGGTGCCTCGCAACTCGGCTCGCATCGGCCGCATGTACCAATGGCGGGAGGGCCGGGACCCCGAGGGGCTCCAGCGGGAGATTGCCAAGGCCGCCCAGACGATTGTGAGCTATGATGTCTTGGCACCGTTGATGGCTTAAGCAAGAGTTATTCCTAGTTACCGTGCCATATGCGCAAGTACATAGATGATGATGATAGACAATTATGATTTGGACCTTTGTTAAAACTAGATTTGAAACTATCCCAGTTCATTATTCCTGTTCGCCCTATAAATTGATGATTTACTCTACCATGTCTCCTATCACGTGTATGTCTTGGGACCTAGACTAAAGTAACAAGGATCGCCTAGGGGGTAAGTATTACAGGTTATGGGTATGGAGGGCCAGTGGGACCACTTCAGACAAAACAAAAACGCAAAACGTAAAACACAAAACATAAAACACAAAACACTAAGTTAGTTTTACTTA
>MU380431.1:0-40347 GCA_022495085.1 Xylaria sp. FL1042
TTTAAATATTATTTAGCTAAAGTATTAAAAAATAAAACTTTAAGCTTTTTATAGCTAATATTAATATTTTTAAAGCTATTTTAATATATTATAATAAATTTTAAAAAAATAATAATAAATAAAAGTAAAAAAAAGTTTATATTTATAATAATTAATAAACTTAATAAATTATTATAATTAATACTTTATAATAAGTTAATAATAGCTTATAATATTATATAGCTTTATTATAAAAAGCTTTTTTATATTTATAGCTTTTTAAAATAAATTAATTTAAATAAAAAGCTTTAATTTATATTTTTATTTATAAAAAAGTTAATAAAAATATTAAAAATATAATAACGCATTTTTTTTATAAGTGGACCACTTATTTAAGTGGACCACTTTAAAAACTTATATAAAATTTATATATAAAAACCTTAATAACTTTACTAATTTTATAGCTATAAACATGTAATTTAAAAATTTTAGCTATTAACTTAATAAGGAATGTAAATATATTTTCTATAATTTTACTACTATTTTATTTATAGCTATACTAAAAAACACGCTAAAACTTTAGCGCGATTAATATTTTACTAGGAAGAAAAATAGTAGTAAAATTATAAAAAATATATTTAAATTCTTTATTATATTAATACCTTAAATTTTTAAATTCCATGTTTATAGCTATAAAATTAGTAAAGTTATTAAGGTTTTAATATATAGATTTTATATAAAAATTTAAGGTGGTTTACTTAAACAAGTGGTCCACTTATATAAAAAATATATTAAAGGTTATTTTTAGCTAAATATTATAAATTAATAAATTAAGCTAAAATTACCATTAAATATTTAAATTAAAAGCTACGCTTTTTTTATAACTATTATTAAAATAATTAAATAAAAGTATTACTAGTAATAAACTTTATAGCCGCTTTTTTATTTTATAAATTAATTAAATTATAATTATATAAAATATTTTTTAATTTTTTTATACTTAGTTATTATAATTAAATAAGCTATATAAGCAAAATTAAAAAACTTTTAGCAAAAAAAAAGCTAAATAAAAAAAGCGTAAAAAATAACTAAAAAAAATTAAAAAATATATAAATATTATATAAGCAGTATTAAAATAAATATAAAATAAAATAATATATAAAAAAATTAATATTATTATAAGCTTAATTTTAAAATAAATAACTACGTGTTTATTATAAAAAAGCGTTAATTTTAAATAATAAATTAATTATTAAATAAGTTAAACTATTTTTTAACTTAATAATATTTTAAAATTTTTAAATAAATTAATTTTATAATATATTATTTTAAAGTTTTTTTTTATTAAAGATTTATTAACTTATATTATATTAATTGCTTTTATAAATATTTAAATAATTTTTTGCTAAAATAAGCTTTAAAATAACTTAAAAAAATAGTCGATTTTAATAATAAAAAAGTAAAAAAATAAAAAAATAAAACAAGTATATATATTATACTTATATTATAAAAAAATATTATAATATTAAATTAATTTAAAAAAATAAAAGTTTAATAATTAATAATATTTAATAAGTAATTTTAAAAACTTGCTTTAACTTTTACTAATATTTTATAAAAATAACTTTAATATAATAAAACTATTAAAAAAGCTTAAATAATAATTAAAAGCAGCTAAAAAAAAGTAATTTAAAGCTGCGCACTTAAATAATAATACGTTAAAAAAGTAATAAAAAATGTTTTTACGTTATTTAAAAAAAAAATTATAAATATAAAAGTTATAATAAGCTATATTAATAAAAAAAATATTTAATATATTATAAAAAAGCTTTTAACGCTTTTAAAGTTTAAAAGCTTTTAATATAATAATAAAAAGTAAATACTTAAAGTGACTTTTTTTTTTATTAAAAAGTAATATATTAATATAAATCTTATACCTAGTATTTTTTTTTATAAAAAAAGTAGTTATAAATAACTAGGTTAAGCTTTTTAACAAGGGCTTATTAAAAAAGCTAAAAGGTTTACTAAAAAAACCTATTATTATTAAGCGGCTTACGCCACTTATATATTAGCCTAGCCTTTTATATACTTATAAATATTTCCTTATATAATTTATATATAAAATCTTTTTTTTTTTTTTTTTACGATTAATATATAAATAATACTTTAATTAAAAGTATTACCTTTATAAAAAACTTTAATCGTAATAAATAATTAAAACTTATGCTTATTATATAATATATTTAAAATTTATTAATAAATTATTATAAAAAATATTTTTTTTTAAAACTTTAATAACTTTAAAATTAAAAACTATATTTTTTTAACTAAGTGATAAATTATTTATTATTATTTATAGCCCGGTTTATTTATTTTTTTTTATTAAAGTTTTTATAAGTTTTTAATTAATATTAAAAAGCTTTAAACAAGACTTAAAAAAAAAAGCGCTAATAATAATAACATTTAAAAATATAATAAAAAAAGCTTAATTAATAATATAAGTTTTTATAAAAAAACTTATATATAAAAATTAAAAAAAAATCGAAATATATATTAAAAAAATTTTTAATTATTATTTTATTAATATTATTAAATAACTTACTTTTTTTTTAACTTATTTTATAAAAAAGTTAAACTTTATATATCGCCGTTAATATATTAAATATATAAGCTTAAAATAAATAAAAGTATTAAAGTAAAAAAGCTAAATATACTTTATTTTTATATATATATATATTTTTTTTTTAAGTAAATTTTTTTTTTTAATTATTTTAAAATATATTATAAATTTTATTACGCAAGTAGTTATTTTTACTCCTTTTAATAAACTTTATATTATACGCTTTAAGTTATACTTTTTTAGCATGTTTTATAAAGTGCGACAATATTTTATAAGTTTTTTCTTTGTAAGATATTATTTTCCTTGTTTAAATTCCTTTTTACACCTTGTATTTTATTATAAATAAAAACAAGCATTTTAGCTTTATTTTACCACGCGTAAAGTTGCTTACACCTAGTATTATATAACGCTAACTTTTTTTTATAGCAGTAATATAAAACTAATTTAACTAGTTTATATAAATTATTAACAAAAGTTTATTAAACTTATAACTTAAGCTATATTTTCTTGCTAGGTTTTTTTTTAAGACTTTTAAAAAAGTTTTAATTTAAAAGTATTAAAAAGGCCTTTTATTATTTAACATGTTTAACAAGTGAACTATAAACCGCTTAAATGTACTTATTACTTCGCGAAGGCTAATAATTATAATAAGCTATTTATTAAAGTTATAAAAGCAAGCCCGCTTATAGCTAACTTTAATAAGCTAAATTTATAAGCTTATATTTATATTTTTAAGCTTAAATTAACTTATTAGTTGCTATTTTCATAAGTATAAAAACTTTAAATATAGTAAATATAACAAGTTTTTTAAGTTAAATGTTTATTAGAGAGATGTTTTTAACTTGCACTATTAAAGAGCAAACGTAGCGCAACTAGCTAGCTAGATTAACCCCCGATATTATAGCTTAGGTACCTTTATAAAACAGGATTTAAAGCAAATGTTATGATTTTGCAGATATAGTAAGTTATATGTAAATATGTTAAGGAAGCCTTAAGGACTAAGGCGTTTAGCTTTTAAAATAAAAATGTCTTATAATGCGAGTGTTTTATAAACAATGTTGTTTTTCTTTGTTAATATCACTACCTTAATAAAGAAATATGTTTAACCTTAGTGGTAATAATATTAAATTTAATGATTTTAAGGCTAGGCTATAAAAGGGAGCTTATAAAGTATTTGTATAATAAGCGCATATTATAGCCTATAACGGCTAGTGTGGTAAATATACTAGTTTTATACTTATTTTATATAAGGTATAAATATATATTATATAGTTAAAATTTAAAGCCGAAAAACAATTATTTTAATAATAGTTAAGTAGATTATTAAATATAGCAAATATAGCGTATATAGCAAATATAATAATATTGCACCTAAAAACTTATAATTTAATAATTAAAAGTCTTACCTTTTTATATTTTATTAATTCCGAGCTTTTTAACTATGCTAAAAAGCTTGTTACTTATTTAACCGGCTTAATATTAGAAAATAACTTAATTTAACTTCTTTAACGACTTTTTTTTATAAGAAAAAGAATTTATTTTAATAGCTTATAGCTAAGGCTTATAAAATTATATAAAGCCTAGCGATAAGCAAGCTTTATAGCTTATAAAACTAAGCGCGCTAGTAATTATAAATTATTTATTAAGCGCTTTTTTTTTAGCCAAGCATTTTGTCGACTATTTAACGGCTACCTTTTTAAACCTTATTTAAGCTGGAAAAAGCTAGTTATTAATAGCTTAATAGTTTTATAATTTAAAGTTTAAGCGCTATAATAGCTATTAAATAAAATATACCGAGCTTGCTAAATAAATATAAAAAACAATATATTTTAATTATTAAATAACGCATATAAAAGCTAATTAAAAGCTTAATTAATAATACGATAACTTAAAAAAGCTTTAGAAAATATTTAAAAAGTTTTTTAAGTTTAAATATTAGGCTAAATATTAAGCGTTTATTAACGCTGCTAAAAAAAAACAAATAAACAAGCTCGCTAAATAAAATAATAAATAGCTAGCTAAAATTATTAAAGTTTATAGTTAAAGCATTAAAATTTATGCGTTTAAGCTAATTATTAATTTAATAAAAGCTTTGCAGCATATTTATTTAAAATAAATTACTATTTTTAAAGCTAGCTATAGCAAAAAAATTATAGAAAATATTTTAAAATATTAAAATATAGCTACTACTATGCGCTAAAAAGCTATTATATTAAGCATAACATGTTTATAGCTTAAAAGTAGTAAAAATTATTAACTAAAAAGCTTTTTTAATATTTTTATATTTAAAAGCAAATAAAAAAATATTAATAAGCTTAATAATAATAATAATAAAAGCCTGCCACGTAAAGCTACCAAGCGTTATAAAGCAAATATTTATATATAAGTTAAACAAAAAAATTTTAATATATTAAACTACTTTATTTGCTTTAAAAAGCACTTAATAATAATTTGCTAATACGTGTTTTTAAAGCTTTGTTTTAATAATTAAAGGCTTAATTTAACCATTAAATAGCAAGCTTGTTAGCGATTATATAATAATAAAAGCGCTAAACGCGCGTATAAACAAGCCTAAAAAAAAATAGCCTAGTTAGCTATAAACTAAAAAGCTAGCAAGATTATATTTTATTACGTACTTTATTTTAGCTGCTAAATTCTTTAAAAGCTTTATATAATAAAAGACTAAGCAAGCTATAAGCTGCTCGATAGCTTAATAACTTATAAAAACTTTTTATAACAGCTATTAAATCTTATACATTAAAAAAAAAAGTTTATAAAAAAGCATATTATTTACTGCTAATAAAATTAAAGCTATTAAATACTTTAACAGTTAATATAATAAAAAAATATCCGATTATAGCTACTAAATATTATAACAGCTTTGCTTATCGCTTAAAAACAAGCTTATTAACTATTAAACGCTTAAAACAAGCCTGTTATATACTACTGCAAGTACTTTATAGCTAAAAAGCTAAAGCCGTAAGCACGTTATAAAAAAACAGCACGATTATATGCTACTATATACCTTATTATAGCTGTTAAATCTTATAAAAGCTCTACGCAGTAAAAAATATAAATATGCTATAAGCGGCTTAACCGCTTAAAAACAAGCTTATTAAATACTTAAAAATAAGCCTTATAATATAACTTTATTTACACGCTTATTAATAAGCCTACAAGATACTTAACTAACGCGCTAAGCAGGCTATAATATAAAAATAAAAATAAATTACAGTTATTAAAAAAAACGCCTTAACAAATAGCTATACGCTCGCTTAAAAGCTAAAAGTATAATAAGTGTAAGCAAAGCCAATAAAATTAGCCTTACTTAAAGGGCTGTGTTAGATTTAGTGATTTTAAAGCTAGGCTATAAAAGAGAGCTTATAAAATATCTGCGTAATAAGCGCATATTATAGCCTATAACAGCTAGTGTGGTAGATACACTAGTTTTATACCTATTTTATATAAGGTATAAATATACGCTACACAGTTAGAATTCAGGGCCGGAAAACAATCACTTTAACAACAGTTGAGCAAATCACTAAATATAGCGAATACAGCGTATACAGCGAATACAACAGTATCGCACCCAAAAACCTACAATCCAACAGATAATGCAAGTGGAAGATATTTAACAGAATTTTGTGATCAGAGGAACATGGTCGCATTAGTGAGGTTTAACCCTAGAAATCGATTACGGAGACTGTCTTAATTACGTGAGCCTTACGTAGTAGTTCAATTGTTGTAGTACTTACACAAGATATTCCTTGCTCGGTAATTATCGAGTGCTCTGCTGACTCATCCTAGCGGTGTAGCAACTCAACTAGCACTACTTCCTTCGACCCTTTATCGATCCATTGGTTATGCTATTTAAAGCTTACGCTAACCCTTCGACTAAATTATTGTGGTAATCTAAGTGTTTACAATTATTACCATCGTTGTATAAATGTATTTTATATTCCAACGTGGTGTAAATACTCACTCGGGCGGGCCCAGCTAGGGTTATTTGTTAGGATTTGGAATTCCTTATATAGACTAACCCCTTTAGTCTTAACAGATGTCCTGCATACTTGCCGTCAGTAACCTCGGTCGAAATCCCTTTCTTTCTACTACGTAGGTATAATATCTTGTTAAGGCCGAGCATACCTTACTTTATGCGGACACATACGTGCATTTCAAGCCGGAGAAACCTTTTGCGCTGCAGTCTATGGCTTTATTTGGCTTATTGTGATATAACTTTACATGCTTAAACTCGCCTGGAAAAACTTTTTCGTTTATACTACTTTAAAAAGTACGCATCGACATACTTAGGCGTTCCACACGCGTCTTTATCGCAACTAACACATTACCGTTGCCATGACATGGGCGACAAACCCTCTCTTTATACCAGGTGATCACAAGGAGAAGGTTGCTACCGATATTGAGGCTCCGAATCTAAATGACAGTCCGGGGGGTGCTCCTGACTTAACGATTCCAAAGCGTGAAACGTGGGCATTCAAGAGCCCAACTAACCGACTCACGCGTTGCCAGACTGTCTACCTTTTCGTCCTCGATGGTCTTGTCGCTGCTATCCTCGGCGCAGGAATCAATTTCGGCATAGCCTACGGTATGTTGCCTCTGCCCACTATACTTAGCATAAAATACAGCTGTACTAAGTTAGCGTTAGGCACATATCATACGCAAGATGTAGTCCGACTCTTTGTTCTGCCTAATGCACTCGCCGCTGATGCTGGCTTCACGCTGCTGGCCCAATTCATTATAACATGGATCGTCGAGTGCTTCATTGTCAGCTTCCACTTAAGGACGGGCTTGGTGCCGCCGATTGGCTTCTTCCCTGAACCGAAGAACAAGCTGATACGATGGTATTTCTTTCTAGACCACGAGCAGTTGCAGGAGTTGAAAGGCTTCACGCCTTGGCTTCGTCTTATCCTCTTGAATACTATTAGGTCGCTTATTCTGCTTGCCGCCTTCTTCCCTGTTGTATTCGGCGCAAGCATTGGTTTCCTTACGTTGGTTGGAATGCATAAGGATGCGGATTGGTACTTTGATGTCATGTGGGCACCCCAGGTCTTTAAACTGATTTTTGGTGTGGCCGTGGGATCGACGTGTACGCCACTGATGGCTGCATTCTGGCTTGTGAGATGCGGCTGGGTCTTAAAAGCTAGTAAGAGTGCCGGTGAAGTCCAGTCTCGTGAGGGAATAACAAGTCCTTAGAACTTAGTCATAAAACGCGGTACTTCCCCCCAAAAGCAAGAGCAGATCGAAGGTCCAGGGGAATTGTATATACGACCGCACAGAAATGTTTGTCTACTATTAATGAACTTCCGTAAGACTACACAAGATAGGCCTGTTGCGCTAAAAACGACGCCGTTAAGTGCACAATGGTCATCCAGGTAGTCTAGCTAGAAGAATCGCGCAAAGGTCCTTATTGAGAAAGCTTAAAGGCTTAGATTTAACAACCATTTTAACAGCGGTGGCTAATTGCTAACAATATTCATGTGCAACCCTTTATTAGGTACTACAACAATTATTTTAGCACAAGATTCCTTATTTAATAAGCGTTGTATTAATTAGCCCCTTATTTATCTAATGTTGTATAAGTAATAGGAATACTAGCAACCACCCCCCCATGGGCCATTATCCTTTACACATTCTTATATAAACAGGATAAAAACGGCGGGAAAAGCTGAGTTGTAAAGCCCACGACCCTTAAGGGTGCGAATGGGTATATGAGAAACACAAAATAACAAACAGAGCAAAGGAAAAGCATCACAATCCCCGATTTCATATCATTTGTTAAGAGTGACCTTCTTGGGATAATTTCTAGAGGAGAAATTATTCTGAGTCTCCTTATCCCTTAGACGTTTAACGGGTTAAAGCAAGTCCGATTAGGTGGAAGTGTTTATGTACTGCTAAAATTAGGCCCCTGCACCGGCCAGATCGGCCTCCTGCTGTTTCCTGATTTTCTCTCGAGAACTAGGCATGGACTTCTTCGACTTGTGTTTGGAATTTGCCCCATCTCGCGGGTGGTGGCACCCGAGGAAGCGGCGGCTTTATCTTAGAGTTAATACTTTAAAATAACTTAAATTAGTGTTATTTAAAGCATGTACCTATTTTACTCATTGCTAATCTTGTAAAACACTAAACTCGTTAAGAAAATGTGTGCAGATAAGAATAAATTACAGGTTGTCCTAATAGACTTGCTATTGTTAACTTATCGAAGTGCGTTCTTGTCTTTTTTCGCCTTTACATGCTGCGCTGGCTTAGACTTGGGCAGCAGTTAAATATTCTCCTCGTGGCTATAGCATTTATATCGTCGTTCTTTTAAGCCCGATTTACCGTGATTAGGAAAGCTCTCGATGTGCATTCCTGATTTTGGTTTCTTCCAATGACCATGCATTATCATTTTTATAAGGGGTCACACTGGTGAGATACAGGATCTTGCAAAGTTTAAGGCCAGGGCTACTACTAGCGATCTTTTGCCTTGAAAAGGCGACGTACTTGTGACAGCGCGTACAACGCTGGGCAGAGAAGCCTATGAGAATAACTCATCTTCACATTTAGATCTTGGTTTTATCCAATCATCTCGCAGGGATTAAGCAAGGCGGTCGGGTCGCAAATAGCCTCGTCTAAAGGGGTCTACGCCTTTAAATTCTGGTTTTGTCCAATCGTGACATAAAGACGGCAAATCTATATACATGGGAGCTTGTCCTGGCTTAGCCATCGCAAACTACTGTTGTATTATTTAATTGGTTTTATTTAATTTGTGGGCGGAGAAAAGCTAACAACCTCTATGACAACTACATTTTAATTTTGGTTCTAGCTAACCATATCACAGTAAAATGGTGTAGACACAAGTTAAATCTTGCTCTACTGTCTTTTATACTAAGTCTCTTGTAGAAAGAGCCAGTATGTATATTAACTCAAGAAGCGGCACGTCAAGATGTACACAAAGAAGAACAATTAGGAGTATCTCCGCCATTAACTTGAGAGGAGAGCAGGGAAGGAATCAGAGGTTACCATGTCTGGTATCCCACTCTCCTTAAGAAGAGTGCGTAGGAAATACAGCGTTATGCGTCTATCCCTACTACCGACAAATTCGGAAGAAATCGTACGTTTTAAAAGCAGACATAATCGGATGTTATACTAAGAATCTTGTAGCTGCTAGCCCTAAGAGTCCCGATGGAGTTATTATGAGAGCCCAGACCCCCTATCATCGTTGAAAATATTACCTGGTCATCTCTCCCCTAGGTCCACTTTGAGAATACAGTCTTGTTACCTAGTATGTTATGATGATTTCCTTGGATGCGTCAATTGACTAACAAATTACCAGCATTGCACAAGCCGTCTGCTCTTCTAAGGACGTTTCTCGCCGCACTGGGCTCTAAGCGATCCGTCTACCAGTACAAGGATGGCGGCCCATTCGAATCCCTATATGAGGTTTCGATAAGTCCTGTCGGCCTTCCCAAAGCAATCTTCCAACTCAGCAATACAATTCTAAACGATGATGTTAACGGACAAGAGACGATCGGCACTCTTGCACGGAAAGATGTGTCTTTATTGGTCTCTACACAAGTCCTAAAACTCATCTTTTTTCACCTCTTAAAACGGAAATCATCCGTTGAATTCAAGGCTCTTCGTCGATGAGAATGACGTATAGGCGCATGACCATTTTATACCGCAGTTTGTCGAAGCAATTTCGTACACGAACTCGAAAATATTATCAAGCATTCTTCTTAGTCACTGCATAACGACAAAAGCTATTAGAGAAGCAGTATACGGATCTGCAATCTGTGCGAAGCATTACACAACTCTGTCGCGACTTCTTGAGTCTGATGTGGACCCCGATCTTCCGATCACGACCGATTGCGAGATGGTTTAAACCGGACTATTATCAAAACGTGGAGTGTTAAATGTCTACTGGATGCTGGGTGGTCAAGCGCCGAGTAGTTGTATAAAAGAAGCAGTCTAGGCGTGCGACGTCCGTCTTAGCAAGATAATGCTACAAGTTAGGGCAGGTCTTAGCAACAGATTTGGCTATGCTATAAGATTTGCCAGCGATGCGAACGGTCCCATTGGAAGTTCCAAGTCGGCAATAGAATTCATGCAGTTACTCGTTAAACATGGAGTATCAAATGGCTACTTGACATCAGATTGTCCAAATCGATGCCCAAGGTTAATATCACCAATTGCGATGGACAACGCAAGATCTGACTCGTGCACGGCGGAATTCGCGATTGAAAAATGTTTGAATATAAGCCCATCTCTTGAATTCGAAGAGTCGCGGTGTAGTTGCTTTGAATACTGGAGCGGCCTAGGGCCTATGGACCTTGGAATCAGCTGGAAGGAACTATTACATCTTGCCATTCTTTTAGGGAGCGAGCAATTGATTGCGCGACTACTCCGTCCTATCCTATCACATCCTACTTAATTCTCCGCGCATAGTATCAAACAGGCCTTTCTCATTTCCTGCCTGGTAGGAGATGTAGATACAAGCTCACAACTATTAGCCCACCATCCCAACGTAATATCAAGTAACGTGGGGACGGGGATGACGTCGTTAGCTGCAACAGCCTGGAACAAAGAAAATACAACTATTTCTGAAATTCTATTAAGACTGGGCGCTGACATCGGGCCCACACGAAGCACCAGACTTACGAAGGCGCCCACTCTGTTACACATTGCGGCGTATTATGGGAATACGGGCCTTAGTACAGCAACTCCTCGATCGGGGGGGGCAAATTGCGATGTGCGTTACAAGTATCATGGTATTGGAACGTACTTCTTGCCATCTGAGTTCGGATCGCGAGTTAAAACCCCCCTTTAGGTTGCCTTAGAGGGTGGAAACCTTGAAACGGCGAAGCTGCTTCTGCCACACTCAAGACTGCTGGGCTTAGAATTGATTCATGCAGTCTCCCTGTGTGACGAAGCTCTAATGTCGGATATCATTTCTAAAGGGTTAAGCGTTAAAAGGGTTAAAGCCTCCGGTCGAACAGTCTTACATGTCGCCGTAGAAATGGGCAATAAGACAATGGTCTCCTCTTATTTTCACTATGGAGGAGAGTACAAATCTGAAGTTCTCTTCGCGGCTGTGATGGAGGCTATTACGTCGAAGGATCATTTTATAGTTAAGCTTTTGACGGCTCACCGGCCTCTTGGAGAGATCGACAACTATGATGCTTCATCGCTTACCATCTGCATAATAAAAGGCGAATAGGACCTCGTATTCCTTCTTTTACAGGACCCTTTTATTCTAAGAGGCGTTATTGCAAATGAATTCCTTACGACGCTGCTTTTTGCAGCACTCGCGTCTGACAACCAGTCTAGCACTGCAACCTGCGGCTGCGAGAGGATACTTGAAACGTCGTTAGGCTGCCTCTCGACCAGGGTGCGAGAGTGAATCCAACAACGCAACTGAACAGAGGGGCAACAGCGCTGCAATGGTTAGCTATTGGCGGGTATAGGTATTTTAACATAGCTCAACTGCTAGGTTCTCAGGGGGGCAGATATCAATGCGCCACCTGCTAAAGACTCTAGCCGCACAGCCCTTGAAGGCGCATCAGAACATGGAAGACTATAGACAGTAAGTCTGCTCCCTTCTTCGATCATAATCTAGATTAGAGAATACTAATTATATATCTAAATAATCTTTCAAAGCTTTTAAATCACGATAGATCATGAGCACGATGACAATGACTGATTTTAATTGCCATAGTGGTACAATTTCTTTTAGAAATGGACGCACAATTTGATAAACAGATGCGGATATATTATGTTCGAGCTATTATTGACTTTGGGCGAAAAGAAGGTCATTACGCCATTGCCGACCACCTTATGGGGTGCGGATCCTAGGGAGATAGGGATCAGATGCTTTCCGATAAGCCTTTGACTCTAGACCCTGGCGTACATTTCCGGTATAACAAGGAACTCGACAATTGGCATATCCGGCGGCTGCGCTGGCGGAAAGCTTGTTCCTGGATTAGCGTAGGGTCATCTCATAGCTCTGCATTTCACTCTTCTGATAAATCTGACGACTCGAGTGACGATGGCGATAGTGACGAACTGCCAGGCATCTTTGATAGTACAGTGCACATACCCTAATCTTGGTGGGACAGCTTGGATCTCGCGGCGGCTGAGCCCTATTGTTTTGATTCTGCAGGCGAACAGATAATCGCAACTCAGGCCGTCACGGAATCTGATGACGCAGTAGAACACATCGAACTGGTGCAGTCTGACATTAGCTACGGTGTGGCGAGCAGGATACCGGCAGATGATTTCGTAGTAAGCCGATCCCAGTTGTGTGAACAGGGCACACTGCGAAGGGGGGTGCCTGAGTTCGGGGCGAACAGCTGCGTGCCGGGGATACATAAGACGGAAACGGCGGCAGAAGACCTATTCTTTGGCATCAGTGAAGAGGAAACAGCTTGTCATTCAAACGGCCAGTTGGAGTTATCGAGGCAGCGGAGCCTTGCAGGGGAGGCAGGATCTGATTCTGAAATTCACAACAATCCACCGGGAATTGGTGCTCCTGACGATCAGAGTACGATACTTAGCGCTGCTAAAGTTGGGTGGGTAGGACCTTTCACCGGGGTTGATGGTTTTGACGGGTTTGACGTGTTGAATGGGGTTGGTGATATGGACGATATGCTTGACTTCTTCAATGTTGGTTAAAAGGGATGCTAAGAGGTTGCTAGCGACAAGGAATAGACTGCCAGTCGGGACCCATTGTCACCGCGCCGAGTGGCACGTTCAGATACTAGGCATAGAAGAGGGATTCGCATTGGTTTGGTTACCTAAGATAACCCACCTAACAACGGCCCACCTCCCCAACGGCCTACCTTGAATATGCGACGCGTTTTTCCAACTACCTCTTTTTATTTATAAATTTCTTAATATTTACGCATTCTTTTTTTTATTAATTTATATCTTTAGATTTTTTTTTTTTAAAGCTTTTTAAAATAGTTGGTTTTATTAATTAATTGTATATTATTTATATAATTAACGCAGTTAATTGCGGCTAAAATATCTACAAAGCGTTATAAGTATATAATATTAAGCGCAGTTATTTTTGCTGCCGACTTAAGAATATTTTAATAAAAAAAAAAGCTAATAAAACTTGCTAGACTTTATTTAAAGCTTAAAAAAATAAATTAGCTAACTAAGCTTTTTTATAAAATAAATTAAGCTACGCGTTATTAATTAAATAATTTAAAAAATATATTAAATATATTTTTAAAATTAATAGCTATTTTATAATATTTAAAAAATATTAGCATTTATATTTTTTAATTTAAAATTTTGCTTTAAAAATATTAAAAAGTTATATTATTAATTTTAAACATATTAATAGCGCTTTTTTTAATAATATTAATATTTTTTTTAACCGATTTAATAATTTTATAATTAAAGCTATAAAATTTTTTAATTTTTATAACGCTAATAAATATAAAATTATAATAAGCTTTAAAAAAAATAAAATAATTATTAAGCAAATTTATTAAAAGCTAATTTTTAATAAAAGATTTTAAAATTTTAAGTAAATAATTATTTTAAAAGCTATTAGCGCTAATAGCTGCGCGCTGCTTTTATTAATTATTTTTAAAAGCTATTTAATATAATAATAATAATTTTTTAACTAATTAAATAAAAAATATTATAATTAATACTTTATTTATTTATTAAAAAACTAGATAAATAAAAAAATTATAATTAATTAGCTAAAAAAGGTTTTTATATTAAATATATAACTAAAAAACTTTTTTAATTAATATATATTAGTTTTAAATAATTATAACAGCTATATAATTATAGCTTTTATAAAAAAATATTTATTATATTAAATTTAGCTTGTTTTTTTGCTAGTATATTTATTATATATTTTTTAGCTTTATAATTTAAGTCTTTTTTTATTAGTTAAATAAAATTATTATTAAATCTTGCTAAATATTTATATAAAATAATATTAAGCTTTTTTAAATAAGCTAAAGTTTTTTAAAGCGTTTATAATAACTAAAAAAAAAACTTTTATAAATAAATATATTAAAAAAAAATAATCTACTATAAATATATTTTTTTATAATTACTAAAAGCTTTTAAATTTTTAGCTAATAAAAAATATATTATAAATAATTACTAAAATTATTTAAACTATATTTATTTTGCGTTAAAAAACGCTTAATTTTATAAATATTTTTAATATAGCTATAATTTTTATATTAAAAAGTTTAAAAGATTTTATTTTAGTTTAAAAAATAATATGCGCTAAATATTTAAAAATTAATATATTTACTATTTATATATTATTTTAAAAGCTTAGCAAAAGCTTTAATAATTAATTTAGCTAAATTATAGCGCTAAAAAAAAGAAATAAAAAATTAAAAGCTTAAGTATAAAAATTAAAGCTTAAAAAGCAAAAAAAAATTTATTTAAAGCTAAATTAATTATTTGCTAATATTAAAGCAGTCTTTTAAATAAAAAAGATAATATAATTAATAAAAAAGCAATAGTTTATATAAGTTATACTAGATTTAAATAAAAACTTAATAAAATCAAGCTTTAAAAGCGATAAAGAGGTAGAGAAGTATATTTAGGTTGGTATAGCTTAATTTAGTTAATTTAGGTTAATTGGTTGTTGAGATAATCTATATATTATACGAAAGTGCTGCTGAATTGGTAATGCCTTTAAGGTGGGCCGTTGGGGGGGTGGGCCGTTGTTGGGTGGGTTATCTTATGTTTTGGAATAGGGGCTGAGAATGATCATGGGGTCCACTGATGTCGCTGGAATGGAATAAATGCATGACAGTGACTTCAAGGGTATAAAAGGGGTTTTGCTAGCTATCGCGTCTAGGTAGATTGGTAGTGATAGTTAAGTGGCATCATATATATAACTTACACAATATGCTTTACATATCTTATTAAGCACTCAGCTAGACTTAAACAAAGACAGCGCCGCTAATATGCCGCGCGAAATTAATAGTGTTCCGACGCTAACGTATGTCAAATCAAAGAAGCTAATCGTCTTAAGTGCGCCGAGGTTAGTAGCCGGGTTCGATAAGATGATACTCGGTTGGATATGACAGCTGACCACACGTGTAAAACTGGTACTCACGGGCTCTACCTGGCGTTCAAGAAGCTTGGTTACAAGCCATACCATATGGCAGAGATGGTTCAAATGATCCTTTATTCCTTTGAAATTGACTAATACTCGCCTTGGTATAGGTAGTAGCTGCTGGTGCGTCGGCGGTCAAGATAATGACAGATGCTATGAGAGCTGAATTGTTTCACGAAGGGACGCCATGTAAGTTGACATGCCTTATTCAAGCCACTTCTTGAGCACAGAGAATGGACGTGATGCGTTGAAGCTGACACTGCCCTATAAATGGTAGACACGAGTTCGACAAGTGGTTCGCGGATTATGATGTGAGATGCTCCGGGATAAAACGAAGAATGAAATGAATATTTTCTTATTAACCTCCTAAAGATCATAATAGGAGTACCCTTCATGCTCCGATCGATCCTGAAAGCATACCCCGATGCGACTTTTCTCCTAACAGAAAGGTACCCTGACAAATGGGCCAAGTCCTTGAACTCAGTCGGCATGGCTTCTACACGCCTTAGCCATTTCTCACTGTTAGTTCTCAAGCATTTCGATAGCTTCACGTCGAACATGAGTATATTCGCCGGTCGAATGTTAAACTATTGGACAAATGGGTTCGGTGCGTCGGAGGAAGGCCTTCAAGCTCTAATCGAGAATTATACAGCCTAGTGGGTTTTCCCTAGAGCACATCGAGGTCCCATGCTAGTTAACCGTACGCTAGTATTGCCGATGTGAAGCGTCTTGCACCCCAGGCAAACTCAAGATTCTCAAGTTAGAAGATGGTTTCGGAGTGAGCACCCCGCACCGTCATATTCTCCAATGTTTCTAGTGGCAAGTGCCTGTCCTAAAGATCGTGTGGATATGAGCCAAAGCCACATGAGATTGCCTTCACTCTATGCAGCGCAGTGGATACTAACCTATGCTGTAGTGGAATGAACTGTGTCCTTACATGGGTATACCGATCCCAGATACACCTTGGCCGGCCCTAAACACACCAGAGGAGTTCCATTCCCTAGCCAGACCTAAATTTCAAACAGCTATCAGCAAAGGAGTGGCTGGCATGACAACAATTGTAGCTGTTGCGGCAATTGGTATATGGTACGGCAGGAAGAGTCTCTTGTTTTTGTTGATTTAGCCAAACACACCAAAAGCGTTAGCAGAATGCCATGTTCTACTAATGGTGATTGTTGAGGCTGATTTGTATTGAAAAGTGGTGAGCCGAAGGAGAAAAGGGGTTAGGTGGGCCGTATGTTGCAGACTGGACGATTATATCCTTAACTAAGAGCGGGTTATATTGATGTAGGAACTATTTCGTTGACATGTCAGGTTCTAAACTTGTGCAGTCATGAAAGATAGGCCGCGTCACCGGGTATCGCCGGTACCACCGTTATCCCAACTCCAGCTTCAAAGGCTAGGGACTTTTCAGACATAACAGTGGTCCAGCGTGGCGGAGGAAATGGCTTAGACATCCACAATCGAGAAACATTCATGCTGTAATATCTGCAAAAGGTCAGGCCTTATATTGTCGTAGGAACAAGGGTATTCAGGATGTACCTGGGATGCAGATGCTCTTGCATTACTGCTATACTTTACGAGAGACACAATGATGTCGTGAAATTCAGCTTCAACGTTCGGTAACAGATCCTCCCACTTCTGCCCCTCAAAGGTTCGGTACATTTCAAAGGGCGGGGTTTTGAAATTCACAGCTTCCGGCCATGATTCGCGAGTCGGGCTTCCGATTGTTTTGAAGATGCTTAGTATCAGTCCGAGCTGGTTCCCGTCTTCGTGAGCGGGTCGCGATTCAAAAAGGGCTCCAGGAGGTGTTCGACAGCATTCCACAAACATGGCACCAGCTGCCCACATGTCCACAGCCGTGTCGTACGCCCGATTTCCGAACAATGCTTCAGGTGAGCGATATGGCCCTGTACCAATGTCTAGAATCTTCTGATCTACGGGTTCTGTGTGGATTGATAGCTCGGGGTGCCATGCTGTGCCAAAGTCGGAAAGGTAAGCGGGTCCATCGGGTGACTCAAGCAGGACTGCAGAGGGCTTTAAATCCCTGTGTATTATGCCCTTGCTGTGTAAGTAATGGAGAGCTGTAAAAAGATCCCTAAAGTGCTTTATTATGCGACCTCTCGAGATAGGACCGCGTGCAGCGAGGCTTTCGAGGCTCAGTGGCATGTACGGGAAGGCGAGGACAAAGCGTTGTTCTTGATCTCTAAATGTTTCTAGTAACGGGATACATGGTTTCTTGAGTAGTTTGAGTATTTTAGCCTCTCGAAACGGGTCGTGTGGCTCAATGTTTCGATTGTGCACAATAACTTTTAAGGCTACGGTTTTCGACCTGTAGACCTCGGCAGTCACTCCATCACCGATATACCGACAGTCGCAGTAAGGCCCTATTGTGAGACCTGAGGAGCCTGCATTATCACTTGAGGGATGGAATTCCTCTGCTTTGTCATGAAAGCCCGAGTAACTTGGCTGGGGCGTTATTTGGCAAGCTGCTTCATATTGGGCCTATCTCGGAGTGAGATTAAGTACGATCTAGAATTGCGAGAAGTGGTTAAGGAGATGTTGGTGCTTTAAACCCAGAATAAGATAGACAGACATGGCAGCTGTGTTCCTAGAGCGACGGGCAACCTTACTTGTGATGTAGAAGTCTTATAAGCCTCGTTCTCGATGGAAAACGCATCCGTTTGTGCATCAATAGCTGGGATACCTATTGCACAAAGCGCATCTTTTCTGAAACCGACCATGAGCAAGGAGATATAATGAGCAACAGGGAGAATGTAAAGAGAGGCTAACATGGCTTGTATGGTATTGTAGCGGCTAATTGAGGTGAGCGACGCCCTCCAGTCCGATTGAGATGCCATATTTGTGCGATTAAAGTTTAGTCCTGTTCTGATACGGTAAGCAGTTATCTTAGAGAAGGCTGAAGAATATAAGACTTGTGTTGTGGATGATCCAATGGCAAGGTACTAGCCCGACGGTTTAAAAGTTGGATATAAAATGCAAGAGCTGGGCGGCACTCGGTACACTCCCGAGGTCCATGTGACTTGTAGATTAGAGATCGCGTTAATGCAATATATTCCCTTACTTGGTAAAGTACCTAGGTAGATGCGTGCTGTCGGGCCGGTCATTCTTTAAGTTAGCTGGCTACAGCTGGCTTGCGTAGGTAAGCACTTCGCACTAGAGCGAGGTACTTAGGTACTTAGCTTACGGCAGGTCTGCTAGCTGTGCTAAGCTTTAACAGGAAAACTCCACTACCATAATAAGCCTTTAGCTAACCTAAAGCACTAAAGCCTCCACACTTAAAGCTTCCATGACAGCTGTGGAGAGTGGTTGGCTGGGCACTTGGAACTTGACCTCATACATCAATCGCCAGCCCGAAATCTTGCACAACCTACCTACATGATCCCAGCCATCAAGCTTTCCAGCGTTTTCGCGTGCTGCGATACCGAAATCATGTATCTATAGTCAACGGATACATATATACAAACAAACCACCTCCCGCGTCCAATTACCTCTCGCACGCTCTATGCTCGAATAGTTTCTATTGCTCCTTTGGATGCGCTCGTCTCCCTTGCCTTAACGCTTTACATATATTTATATATATATATATATATATACGTACATACATGTCTATATTCCACCCTTCCTCCGCATTCGCGACGTCGACACCTGCGTGATCGCATTTCATCCTGCCTATCATGGATGGGCTCTCAAGGGCCGAGTATCCCGCGCTGCTGGTAGGCCGTCTCAATTGCGTAATTGCGTGGTGCCGTGGGTATATCTCTGACGCGGCCCTTGCATAGGATTGTCTCCAGCCCGGCCAAGCCGTTGCTGTTCTCACCGACCGAGTTAAGCGCATAACTAAAGTCAACAATGAAATCGCCGACTGGCTGCAGGTACGGACCGAGACATTAGACCACCATAGGCAAGACTTGTGATGGATGGAGAAGCTGATGGGTGTTTAGGAACGTCGGAGGGTTGAGGAACAATACGCCCAGGGACTACGAAGACTGACCCAATTGCGTGTCCCCAATGCGCAATCAGAGCTTGGGTAAGCCAATCTCAACCTGGGCCGCTATGGCTTAGCTTGCACACTTGTTGGCTGACGATATTCAAGCACTTTCCAGGCCCAATGGGACAAGATCCTCCAGTCGGTAGAGTTTGTCGCGACATCCCATCATACCTTCGCCGCACACATCGAAAAAGAAGTCGAGACACCCCTTCGCATGTTCGAGGTCAGGAAGGAAATGCAAAACATTCAGACGATACAGGGCAATCTACAAAAAGTAGCCAGAGAACTAGAGGAGGCACAAGAAAAGTCGGACAAGCTGACTAAGAAGGGTGGGAAAGCAAGCGCTCAGAAGGTTGACCTGGCTGCGAGCAAGCTCGAGTCCGCCACCAATCAGTGGAAATCACAGGCCCCCTTCGTCTTCGAGAGTCTCCAGGCCGTGGATGAGAGTCGTATGAACCAATTGCGCGACTGCCTGACGCAGTACGGCACCTTCGAAGGTGAGCAGGCACAGAAGCTGCAGACCGATGCCGAGAGCGTGTTGAATAGTCTTCTCGACTACAGTACTGCAAATGAGATCCAGCAGTTTGCTTCGAAAGTGACAACAGGGCGACCAAAATTGGAGAAACGATCAACGACTGCTCGACAGTCAACCAGCGCTGGTGGTCCAAGTACACCCGGCGCAGCACCACCAAGCGTCAGTGTGCCGACGGAAGATGATCGGAGCGATTATTCAGGGCCTAAAGAGGGTCCACCTGAAAACAAGCTGCGAAGTCGCATTGGCACCATGCTTGGCCGACGACGCCAGAGCATTCACGGCGGATTCGGCCAACTAGCCCCAGGGAAGAGCCCTTTCGGGAGAAATACCAAGAGCAGCCACGGTCTTTCCCCAAGAGCGTCCTCGAGTAACCTGGGTGATTCAACCAATCGACTGGGTGCGCTACCAGAAGACCCCGACACCCCAACAAGCGAGCCTTTCCGCACTTCTGAAGCTTCCAGGGAGAAGACCAGTCACGACGGCCCCAACGGTGTTGGAAGAGTTAACTCGACTGACGTAGTACGACCGACAACGGGCACAACTACCACATCTCAAGTCAACGGAGCAGGTGCTGCGCTGGACGCATTAGACGTGCCGCCTCCCCCAGGACCCCCGCCATCCCAGAGGGAGCCAGAGAAGGATGCCGAAGGGTTTAGCGTGCCGACTTACTCGCATGATCCTATATCACAGGCTCAAAAAGAGGCAGCTGCTCAAGAAACGGAGCATGCGTTCAAACTCAGTATCCAAAAGGAGCCTGTCGCTGAAGAAGACGAGGAAGCGAAAAAGGCGGCTCTATCAAATGTTGCAAACAGTCTGTCTGCAATGGGAGCACCAGCGCGGAGAATGGGCACTGTTAGGGGCCGTAGAGATGTTCGAAACACCATATATGTGCCTGGCCCCGTTTCCGAGAATTCCCCTAGCTCTGCCGCAATGCCACCTATTCCCACGATGTTCTCCAGGCCTACAGGTTTATCAACCTTGGCTTCCGAAGCCAGTGTCGCGGGAACATCGGACACGCAGTCTATTCGATCCGGCAACTCCCTCAGCAGCGTTGTTCAAGCGAAACACCCCGAAATGCATGAACCCGGACTAAACTCTTCCCTGATAGAAACCGTATCAGCTACCTTCGAATGTGGTGCGGTGAAAACGGTGAAGGTCAATGGTGAAATTGCATTATCTTTCAATCCCAGCGATGATCCAAATCCACCATGTGAGTACAATCATGAAGTCTCTGTTTGGGCGCAAGATGAAATCATTAACAATTTAACAGCTCACCTATCCGTCCGCATCAATAATTTTCCTCTGCTCGAGTCCATCGGGCCCAATCGAATTTTTGTCTCTAATAGTCCCGACCATCCTGATCAGTTCACGATGGACACCTCCCATCTCCGAAATACCCACATTGGTTTCTCCTACAAACTACATTCTAATGCAAACGCGCCAGCAAGCGAATACGTTCCAATCCTGCTCCACCCTACGTGGAAACCCCAGGGCGACAAACTTGGCCTACTCTTGCAATACAAACTGAACCCATCCTTCAACTTTGCCGCTAACGACTCTCCCATACAACTTCACAATCTCGTCATCTTCGCCACATACGAAGGCAAAGCTTCGGGTGTCCAGACTAAACCTTCTGGGACTCATCTGAAGGACAAGCATTTGGTATACTGGCGTCTTGGCGACATCACACTATCTTCAAGTACGGACTGGCAGAAGATCGTGTGTCGAGTTGTGGGAGAGCAGGGTGCCGAGCCGAAACCGGGCAATGTCGAGGCTCGGTGGGAGTTTACCCCTCCCGTAGATGCCGAGGTTAGCCAAACGATATCTCTCTCCAGATTTGAAGAAGGCAAGAATAAGGAAATCGAGATTACTGACGACGATCCTTTTGCCGACGCGGCATCATCTGCTGCCGAAGGGAAATGGGTAGATGTTCCTGCGGTGCGAAAGCTGTTGAGTGGGCGATATGAAGCAAGACCAACTCCCTAATAAGGCTTACTTATAGGTAGGATGAGTTTAAGAGGGGCATTGTTTTGTAAGGCAGAGTGTACTCGATATCCGGTCCAAAGCATTTTGGGAAGAAACTCCTTTGTTTTTCATGGTTGATTACGAACGCACTCGTTGTCGGCTTCTCTTTAAAGCCGACTCAATTCCGTTACTATTACCATTTGTTCTAAAATATTTTTCATCATATAAAACCCTGAAGATCCCACTGTATCCGTCGTACATAGTCTTGATAATTTGATCATACTGGCATATATATAGTAGACTGTTGCTACGATGCTGGAGCTTTTGTTTAACCGGGTCTTACGTGGGATGTAATGAAGCTGTCTAGCGTGAGCAATTGCCACCTAGGTCACACCAGCAGATTACGCATAGCCTTGAGCAAACTGCCCATGATATCATATCCCTGGATACAAGAACTCGCTCAACTGATAGCAATAGCTCAAGTATATCGCCGTAATTCGTACTTAGGTAACAAGGATGCATTAACATCGCCCCCCCCCCCCCTTTTTTTTTTTTTCAAGAGTAGTAATCCGTAAACCTCACAGGTTAAGCTGTGATAGCCATAGAGAAGCCACCTTGGAAATCACTGCAATGTTCGGATGTCTACACACTAGTTCTAGTGTACGGCGCTCTTAGCCAATGTACGGTAGAGAGTCGATAGCAAATTTACACCAGAAATGGGGTGTATGCATCATCATGATCTAATACGATATCGAATACGTTTATCTCAAATTTATCGGCTGGGTATTAACCATCGGGAGGTATTATGATATTTAATTCGTCCAATATAACATCAACGACACATCTTTTGAAGCTACACACAAAGAACGTCACCGCCCGCCTGCCCGCCGTTCCAAACGCCGTTGATAGCTATTTGCAAGTCTATTACGAGGGAGGCAATGAAGAGAGGCGGATAGATGTCCGCGCCTAGCCGCCCGCAGCACGCGTGTGCTCCTCATAGAACTCGAGCGTCAGCGCCGCCAGGAATCCAGGGATGCAACCCTTCTCACGGACCCAGAACTGGATCTGGTCGCCGATCCTGCGAGCAAAGGGGCTCTGGGGCCCGCCACTGACCTTCATGGTGCCGCGTTCACCGTCGAACACGATGCTATTCTCGTGCTCGTCCGTCGTGCTCGGGCAATACAGGCTCTCGACGCGCATCTTACCATTCGGGATGAACGTCACCGTCCACCCCAGCGTGCTGAATATGGCTTCTTTGAACTCTTGCGACTTGGCGGCCCAAACCTCCTTTAGTCGTCGCGCTGTCTTTTGTGCTGATGCTGTCTCCCGCTGGGCCTCCTCGATCTCGCGGCGCGCCGCGGAGAGCTGGGACGCCGGGATTAACGCTGCTTTGGGATTGCGCCGCGCTTCTTTGGAGAGCTGGGCCAGTAATTCTTGGTTCTCCAGCTTGAGAGCCGCTAGTGTGGCAGTTTTGATGGCTTCGAAATCGGAGGTGGGGTTTGAGCGAAGAGATAGGATTCGTGTTTTATTTACAGACTCGGCTGCTACGAGTCTCGAATTCAGGACTTCGTGTTCCTTCTGCAATAGCTGATGTGCTGTCTGGAGTTTGGAAAGCTCTTCTGCGAGTTTACGTCGTTTCCGGTTCAGTTCACCAAGCTGTTCGTTCTCCGATTCATCCTCGTGGCTCCGTTTTGACCCAACAGCAGGCTCCAGTGTTCTAGCTGATGACTCAGCCGCGGACAGCTCCTCATGTAGGTTTTGGACTTCTTCCTTGTAGGTGTCGACAAGTTTCTCGAGCTCAGATATGCGATCGACCTTCTGCTGGTCAAAATTACCAGTGTCGAAAGTTTCGTCTTCGGCATCGAAAGTCTTCAGCTGGGCCCGTAAGTATTCAATCTCCTTGGCAGCTAACGCGCGTTGCCTCTCCAACCGAGCCTGAGATTTACCAGCGGTGATGGGAGCAGTTGTTGTTCTTGATTTCTCAAGCTGTATTGCTAAATTCTTCTTGTCCGATTCCAATGATTTGATTATCTCATCTCGCTCGGCGATTTGAGGTTGTACTTCACCCAGCTTCTCTACGAGAGAGGCCGAGGTATAGCGTTCTTCAACAAGGGCTCGAGCGACAGCCTCGGGTGAGTCGAATTCCATGACGCCATCTTCCGTGCTCGCGTCTTGTAGAAAAGCTGTCCAAGCCAGGCGTTCGTCCTCCAGCCGTTGCTTCTGGATGCGGACCTCGTGGAGCTCCACCTCCAGCGCCTCAGCAGCATCAACCCTGCGCTGCAACGAACGCTTTTCTTCCTCGACGATCTCGACGGCCTTGTGGATCTGACGAAGGTGCACAAGTTCGGCGTGCTGCTTCGACGTCTTGGCCTCGAGTGATCGTATGTGCTGAACCTGGTCACTGAGTTCCCGACGGATGATGGCGATAGTCTCTGCATCGCCTGTCTGCGCCTTCAGGCGTATGATTTCCGCTTCTAGGTTGCCCACGAGCCTATCCTTCTCGACTGATTTCTCTTGCGCATCGCTGAGTAACGATTCGCGTGTCTGGGCGTCGTGTTCTAGCTCCTCGATAGTCTGCCGCAAATCGGATAACTGTGCCTCTACCTCGTTAGCCCGCCGCTGGTTCATCCGCTCTCCCTCCTCTTTGGCGACTGATAGATCCTCCAGCTGTTCCTTGAGGAGCCGTGCTTCGTCTTGAGTCTCGCGCAGTCTTCTGTCTAGCTCGGCGGTGTCCTGGGCCGAGGATTCTTTGACCGTCTGCAGCTCCTCCTGCATCGACTCATACTGGCGCTGCGCTCTGCTCTTTTCGCCCTCGGCTGCTTGTTTCTGCTTGAAGTCTTCTTCGGCTTTGCGCTGGACCTCGCGGATCTCGTTCTCGTGTTGGAGCACTAGCATTTCCTTCTCCTGCTCCGTAGTCTCGATGCGGTATCGCATGGTGGCGACCTCGGCCTTCAGTTCTTCGATGCGCTTTCGCTGGGTCTCGTATTCTTCGGCATCGGGCGGCGCGAGGTTCTCCTTAGAACTCTCGCGCGACGAGGCTCGTACCGACTCGCCAGGCTCGTGGCTCTGTCGCTGCGGAGATGGCCTGTCGTCATGGTGATGGCTAGACGATGCATGGTCGGCACCGGTCAGGAAGTCGTAGCTGGGCTGGGTGTTGTGCGATGCGCGGAACGACGCGATCTGGAACATGTCGACATGGTCGTGTTAGGAAGACGACGGTCTTTGTTGATACGCTTCGACTTACACGCGACCCTCTTAAAGACGTTTGCGGCAGCGTGCTGCTCCCGCCGCTCTTCCGCAGCCGGCCTGACATCGGTTTCCCGTCTCTTCCTCTCCTCGTTACGGGCGCTTTGATTCTACAGTATGAATGGGCGCGACCGAGTCATCTAGGTCAACTACCTACATATACGTAGTAAGTGCGCAGTTGGGAAGTTACCGCCAAAGGGACTTTGAGCTTCAATCTATTTTAGACAAGGATATGATTGTTTTGGTTGTTTGCAGCAAGGGTCAGCCTGTCTTTACTGAGCACGCTCAGTACTGCACGCTCTATTTAATCTGCCCGTCTAGCCCAAACGAGTATCTTTGTTTAAATGTACCTATACGTAGGTAGTATCCTTGCTGTTGTTATAGGTACCTACCTACCTAAGGTAGCATAACATGTAATGTACGCCAATTCCAACTTTCTCCCTCGAATTGACATCATGCATGCAGGTATCTAGTTTAATCTTATGTAACAGCATAAATCCTCTTCTTCTCACCTGTACCCCTCCCCCAACGGGCCCCATTAGCTCTTCAAGGTGCATTCTCCAACCGATAACCAAGCAGATACCAACTACCTGTACTGAGCAATTAAATAATTCGTTTATTCCCTTTTCGTGTTACATTGCGTCACTGTGCCTAGGCAGCTTGGGCCAATGGAAGGACCGTTCCAGCTAGTGTAGGAAAGCATGTGTCATGCCACTTCCTGATGCAGCTAGCTCAGTGTCTAGCTAGCACACTACGCTACCTAAGCATCCCCTAGCAGTAAGGTACTGTCCTACCTAGCCAGTACAGGACCAGTATCTGCTGTACTTAGCCCCCCACTACCTCAGAAGACCCGACGCTGGTTGGTTGGTATGCCCGGCTTTTCAGTATTGGCGACAAATCCGACCTGACTTATCCCTTGCAACTCGCTAATGGCCAACCCCAGCTCTCCATACGTTCAACTCTGTGGTGCTCTGCTGGAGCTCCGTCTAAAACTCCGAGCCGCAACGACCACGGGTACGACCACTACTACTAGAACCACTGTCTAGATCAACCTACCCTCACCCGGCGCGCACTTCGACCTCGACTCCCCCCCCTATTCTTCCGCCCCCCAAGCCACGGCATACATCCCTATGGCTTTCCGACGACGGTAACAGCATCGCGGCATCTGCTGCGTCTTTCTCCAGCGCCCTCGTCTACCAATCGCAAACCACGAACGACTCTCTCCACTCCCACCGCAAGCTGCGAAACCGGCTTGACATGGCTCTCCGTCCAATTCATATAACCCTGACCGGCACTGGTGTTGCGAGGGGTCGTAGCCCTTCGGCTTGTGCTACTGCTGCTGCTGCTGCTGCTGCTGCTGCCACTGCTGCCACCAGTTCCTTACGATATGCCAGGTTATACCACGTCCAACCCCGTCTTTCCCGAGCTCCAGCGCCGCCCAGGCTGAGCACGGCAAGACGTCTCCCTGTCTTGGCAACCTCGGCGCGGACATACGCCTCGGGGACGCCGAACGATTCGTCTAAGAACGGTGCCCGTGCTGCACTCCGGAAGGAGTCGGAATCTGAATCTGCGTCGGCTGCTGCCCAATCCCCAGACGAGCCTCGTTCGCAAACGTCAAACCCCTCTTCCGGCTTCTTCAGTTCTTCCTCATCAGTAATCAATGATTCCGGCTATGACTGGGAAGAGAAGCCGAATTTCGACATTGAGAAGTTCACAGAACTGCCCTACGAGAACTTTGGCGTCAACCAGCACATGATTATCGATCGCGAGTTTAAGGAAGCCCTTCGCCAGCTGCTATGGAAGTTCCGCGCCCCCATTCGCTACGCCTTCGCATACGGCTCTGGTGTTTTCCCGCAGTCCAGCGGCGGAACCCCTACCGAGGCAGAAATCAAGGCTGTCCATCCCAAGGCCCCAGCTGCAGTGCAAAAGGCCCAGAATGGCTCGCCAAAGATGATTGACTTCATCTTCGGTGTGTCGCATACCCAGCACTGGCACTCGCTCAATCTGACACAGCACCGCGATCACTACTCTGCCCTGGGGTCGCTTGGTTCTGGCGCCGTGTCGTATGTTCAGGATAAATGGGGTGCTGGGGTTTATTTTAACCCTTACGTCACCGTGGACGGTATCCAGATTAAATACGGTGTCGTCAACCTCGACACGCTGTGCAGGGACCTGAGCGAATGGGACAGCTTGTATCTCGCTGGTCGTCTCCATAAGCCTGTCAAGATCTTGCGGGATGATCCACGCGTTCGCCTTTCGAATCAGATCAATCTTCTATCGGCGTTAAGAACCGCTCTGCTCTTATTGCCGCCCACATTCACCGAGCAGGAGTTATACGCTACCATCGCCGGTATTAGTTACCTGGGTGACCCCCGTATGGCATTGCCTACAGAAAACCCGAAGAAGGTTTCAAATATCGTGAGCCACAATATGTTAAATTTTCGCCGTCTTTATGCGCCTCTCGTCGAAGCGCTGCCTAATGTCACCTGTAATGACCCTTCTTGTAACAACGCCGACTGGATCAATAATACAGATGCTGTATTGAGGCTTGAGCAAGATATGGATCCCGTGAAGCGAGGCAACATGGTTCGACGGTTGCCTAAAGCCTTCCGGTCAAAGCTTTACTTTGAATACCAAAAGAAATTTCAAATTCCGCAGCTTGAATTCAACCAAATGATGGAGGAAAGCACAAACGAAAATACAGGCTCTTTTAAACGACAGCAGGGTGGCAGTTTCGAGCAGCGCATAGTACAGCAGCCGCCCGAAGAACTTCGAGCCACTATCCGTGGCGTTATCAAAAGGACAATATCCTGGCCGAGCACAAGCCAAAGCATAAAAAGTTTTGTTACGGCGGGGTTTTCTCGTGGCTTCCGATATTTGGGCGAAAAGTTCGATAAATACCGCCAAGGAAGCAAGGACAAGGAGAGCTAATCTACTTGTAAGCTTTCCACTTACCTTATCATTAACGTAGCCGCATGAACCTCTTTTATACCACACACGCCAAGGCGAAACCCTCCCTCCGGGATGGTATGATTCATTCATTCAAACACCAACGAAATGTATTACATGTCACGACAAAAGCATTGTACACGTACGACACGGCAGCCAGTCTCTGAAAATTCGCCGCAAGCCCTCATATTTTTCTTCTGTCTTATTTAGCATCGCGTTTGTGGGAAAACATGGTGCATGAGCCATAGGTAGCATCCATAGGATCAGGATAGACGTTATCATGCTTCACTATAGAGGAGCAGACGCGCGCAGTGTGCGATTTCAAGGGATTTAGTCCTCGTCTAGAAGGGCAAAGAAAGTGATATTGGGCCGGCGTATTATCTATAAACACGATACAATTAATGTAAAATCAACAATTCTGCATCTCAACGCACCCAATCTCCTCGGGCGCATACTATTTACTTCATGATCTAATTCAAATCGATCAGGCCCGACAATAGAAATGAATACGACTAGGTAGCACATGATTGCTATTTTGCTACTACTTTACAGAAAAAAAAAAAAAACGCGCGAAAGCCCAGGCACACAGTACACCTAACTACTCACCGTAGGGAGGGAAATATGCAATAATTCTGGTGGGAGTTATCTAAACTGCTGGCACGATCTCCCTTCCCACTTTCTCCCGCCCCATGCAACATGCATGCGAGGTATATAATCGGCGCAGCTTACAATGCCCGCTGAATAAAATTTAAGTATTCCTCCTATATGCCCGCTCTTCATACGTACAGAGCCACGGGGACCCCTTGGCTAGGCGTGCCGACGATCTCGGCGCGGTGTTTCTGCGCATGCCAGTCTCCGCGGTATTCGAGTCGCGAGTATTTCTGAATTATCCGGACCACTTTAGAAAGAAGTATACTTGTTAGCCTGTCCATTACTCGTCATGAACCCATTCGCTCACTCATTCACTTGTTCACGAAGTAGATCGGAAATTTCTGTCGGGTTGGGTATTTAAAGATAGATGAAAAGTGTTGATTCGAGGAAATGTGTTCAAGCTTACAACAATACGCCATCTCAGTCAGCGCAAAGTTCTGTCCAACACAGATACGCGGACCCCCATTAAATGGCACGTACTGCCATGGCCGCGGCGTCCAGCGCTCCCAGCGCTCAGGCGAGAAGACGCCGACATCCTCGAACCCCTCCGAGACCCCTGGGTACAGGTCCGGACGCCGCTGCATCGCGAGCGCGCTGTAAATAATGCTGTCCCCCTCCACAACACTAATAGGCGGGTTCGTCCCCGGCAGTGTCGTATCAGTGAGCGCCGTGCGGATATTATACGGCACGGCAGGGTATAGACGGAGGATCTCGTTCAGTGTGTGCCGCAGATACGGCATGTCTTTTAAATCCGCGTACGTCGGTGCATTGCCACTGCCTACAGTAGCCAGGATCTCGGAGCGCAGACGCGCATATTTCGCTGGGTAGTGCGCGAGCTCGTAGAAGGCCCATGAGAGCGTTGCGGCCGTCGTGTCGCGGCCTGCGAGGAGCACGGCTACGATTTGGTCGCGGAGGACTTTGGGGTCCCGCGTGTGCTGCGCTATGCTGTGCAGGAAGGTGAAGTGCTTGTCTGCGTTTGTGTAGGATTGGAGCTCGTCTTGTGGGAGCATGAGGGCTTGATCGATATATGGCATTACGAATTCGTCGATTTTGCGAATTCCGCGGTTGTATTTGTGCCGCGGGATTAGCACGTGGAAAGGTCTGATAGTTAGTTAGTCGGTACACAGCCTGATTTGGTGATATGTTGCGGGAGAAGTCACTTACCCCGTGTCGGTCATCATCACCTGGAGTCTTTGGACATCGTCGAAGGCACTGGCGAACTCGTTCTGAGGACTGAATCTAGTCAGTGCCTGAATTATAAGTGATGGAGGCGGTGTCGCTTACTTATCTAAGCTGTTCACGCTTGCGCCTAGTAAGAAGTCTGTGGTGACGTCCAGAGTCATACGGTATAAGAGGTCCATAATGTTTACCGCGTGGCCCGACGGCGGCATCTTCGTGAGAAGCTTGGACACCCACTGCGCCGTTCCATGTCAGCAGCAATCAACGTCTCGAGCGAGATGTGTCAGTACTCTGAGTCCATGTGAAGCTCTTTCAGATATAATTTCGTTGAGCGGAAGCTTTTCACTACTTAAATCGGCTCGAGCAAGATCGAGACCATCTAGAAAATAACTTACGCGCTCCATGGTCGTCAGATCGCTGACTCTATCCTTAATGAACATCGGCCGGATGAGACTACGGCTCTCATGCCACAGATGCTTATCCGTAGTGAAGATACTATCCCCCAGAAACGGGCTCCAGATGCGATGGAACGAGGGGCCTTTGCCAAAATCATGGAATTGCGTAGCGAGGATAGCCTTGATGTGTTCCGGGTCTCTCGTGATGATATATCTCTCCCGAGGACTGACCTGAAGCTCGACACAATTCGGACATTCTGGGGTTGCGTGGTCAAAGAGCCCGTTGAAGTAGCTTAGCATGTCCATGTTCATCCGGGCTAATGCGATCCCGGCGATTCGCCGGGCACCTTTTTACAGCATATTTCATCAATCATGGCGTCGGTATAAAAGAAGAAAGCACTTTGCTCTTTTGCTTACCGCTCAATGGGTTCGTGCCCACGCTGGGAGCCCTCACCCCGCCGATCTTGCGGATTCGATGTTCATGTCTTGTGCGCTGAATCACGTACCATGCCGCGAAGCAGAGCAAGAAGGACAGGCCAAGGAAATAGAGATTGGCTGATTTTAGATTTGATAACATTGTGACGTCTTCTTCATCTTGTTCATCTTGCAAAGATAGCATGGATACAAGATACTTCTCAAATCTGAGGCAGCGGCTAAGAAAGCGTCACTCTACATCCTCGAGTTTCCCCGCGTTATACCCAAATGATGTAAGAGAACAGATACATGTGATACCCATTTACCCATTGGTACAACGCTATTGGCCTTTTGATTCAAGACATGGATGCGTCTGGGGAAATTCTCCACTTTCCGCTCGTGGTAATGGGGATGTTCATGGATACTAAAGGTCGCGGAAGGACCTCATAAAGTCATCGAAGCTTGAGGCGACATATTAGTTACTAAAGAGGCCTCGCGATAGCTATTGTCATTGTTTCTACTCAATTACTAAATTCTATGGTTCTAGTCAGCCACTTGTAAGGCTTCTACTACCATTCATAGGGCAGAACGCCTAGCGAAAACGCCGGTGGACCTCGCTTGGATCCTTTTTCTTGGCAGTGGATTGCGACTTTGAACCCTGCTATGAATGTACTGGTGGTGTGTTGAAATATGTGTAGGTTGAGGCAACAATCCCCAAAGGTTATACTTGCTGATAGACTACTCGCTTTTAGGAACGAGATGCTACGCCCATGTACGAATACCGTTAGAATACCTGAATTATTCTTAGGTGCGAGGAAGATACATATGGGCAGTCATCCCATCTACAGACTCGATCAGTCAACTGACAATGTACGTAGTAGCGCAGCCAACAACGATGCTACGCCACAACCAGCCTCAATAACCCCATCCATGGCGAGATACATCACTCTAGCGGCAATAATCACAATATTAATGTCAGGGTTTGATGATTGAGTTACCTATCCTGGGTCGGCAAACTATACTATACGTAAGTAGACCTACCAGGTTGGAAATTTTTCATTTAAGACCATAAGACAGGTAAGCAACCAAATAAGTAACCTATATCTTTACAAGCGATCAGACAAGCTAAAGGTATTCCCTGCTAGCTTACCTAAAATTAGCTCTACTTTATAGCTGGCAACAGCTGAAAAAAAATACTTTAAATATTTAAGCAAATAAAAGCCTCGTAAGCCTGTAAAGCGAGCGGCGGACTACGATTAAATTTATTTGCACTCTTTCCGGAGTAAAAGTCGGCGCAAAGCGTATGCCCTCTAGAGGTCAAACAATTTATGGTGGTAGAACTTTGGATACGTAGGTAAGACTCGGGTATCCTGCTAATTAATTAGGTACTATTCTTGAGAACAATGCACTCCATCTTGTCTTGGCTCGAGTGAAAAAACCTCTTATTTCTGGTTAGTGCTGACCACGTACTCATTAGTACCCATGTACCCACAGTTCAATACGGCGTGTTTGCCTTGGCAGGTATACTTATAAGAATGTCGTCGCTCTCACGTAGAATCATGCCACTCTGAGTAGTGCAAGTGGTGTGCGCAGATCACGTTGGGCCGCATAGGGGCTCACAGGCCCTACGACTTTCCATGGCTTCAACTCAGCAGCAGGATCTTCCACCAGCCTATACGTCCTCACCCGATAAGCCTTCGACGTCTCCTGAAAAGACGTTGCATAAGTACAGGTCGACTACTATCCTGGCCTTCTTCTTCCTCGTTCTCTTAGTGCTACCATGGATCTTCCTCAGCATACTCAATATTAGACCCATAGGGGGACAACATCAAGTTAGTTCATGGCATGATGTGAGCGGTAAGATAGGCGAAGATGCAGTATACACGTCGCAGGATTTGTATCGAGCTTCTGGGGTTCTCCATACTGCAGCCGCCGTGTTGACGTTCCCCGTGTTATCCGCGTTGCTTAACCATGCTGCTGTTGTCGTTGTCCAGCGGCGACACCCCGACCAGCGCCTCAATGCATCCCAGACGCTGTACCTAGCCGATGCTCCATGGTCAAGGCTACCTACACTTAAGGCTGGTGCGCCGAGGACCGCTTTCACTTACGGCGCAATGGCTATAATTGCTCTAGGTGAGCATTGAGAAATCCAACCGTGCCCAAAGATTAGTTGACTGACAATGCTGCTTCAGGATTCGTTCAGCTAATCCTACAGTCAGCTCTGGTAACTTGGGAGGAGGTGCGAGTAGCAACATATAACGACGCCCCGGGTAACGATTACTACCCATCGGGGCACTATCATGACAGACGCTATAGCGTCCTCGGAAGCGATGCGACTCCCGAGCGGATAGCCAGACTACCGATCGGTTTAGTGACGAAGGAGGTAACCGCGAGGATGTCTAGCGATTCTCATATGGGCGCTCAACCCCGACTTTGGAATGACAAGATGGCTCCATTCACCGCAGCATTTCCCAGTAACCTTGATACAGGTGTACTGCGGTACCACGCTATGCGCCTCAACACATCGGTCCAATGCGAGGCCGTTTCAAGAGACAACTTTCCAGAGACTTGCCCTGGGCCCATGCCGTTCTATGGGAACCTCTCGTTGCCGAGCCGCAAGGAGGAGGATGATCCCATGTACGGCCTGCCGAATATCCAAATTCGCTGGTGCGTTCCAGGCAACATCAGTGCCTCTCCCTGGTCAACGAATCGTGACCGCCAGGATATCGCTGAAGATATGTTTGTCGACGTCTTTATGCCCCGAGACCCATTATACGTAGATGTAATAGTCGCAAATTTTACGACGCATTGCTCAGCAAATACGACTCGTGGGTATTTTGAACTCCCGAATTCTCATAACAATTTCACGCATGGGCCTTTACTCGAGAAGTGGGTGAGTGCGAACGGACGGGCTTCAGTTACAAATGATGTGGAAGACGCTAGGTGAGTCCCCCTGTGTCCCGGAAACCTTGTATAGGTTGACTAACATGGACAAACGATTAGCTGGGATTCGCGGTATTTAGATTACCCCTATTCGAGTAACTATCCGTACGGCAACAACGACCAACTAACTCCAGGGCCTCTGATGACTTCCATGCTCTCCATGCTTGGAAATGAAAGCTGGATGCTACCATTACAAAACATCTCAGAATCCACCGACGCCTCGACCTTGTATAACATACACAGAAGCATGTGTACCGGCGGCATCCCCTTCCTGACATGGGATGGCGAGACCACCTACGACGAAGGCGGCTTCTCGACTTACGAAAGCCAATGCTTAGTCTACCGAGCTCAGTCCTACGGCCCGCTAAGTGAGATCAAACGACAGGCTTACGGCTGGTTCAATTATTTCAGCGAGACAACGAGCGTTAACGCTACCCTTTCCTCAGCCGCCTTCTTTGCCAATGAGGCGACCCTCACACGAGCCGGCCTGCAGCCCGACGATAGCAGCTACTGGTACGACGGTGTCATCTGCACATCGCCAGGGTCAACAGTGCATAAGCCTAGCATTTCCTTACCCGCCGAGATCGTGATCTCGGCGCTGCTCGGCGCAGAAGCTCTGGCTATCATATTCCTAGTGTTGTATATATGCCGCAAGCCGACGTTCACGAACCGTCTTGACGCTCTCGTTGTCGCGACTATCGGGGCGCAGCTCTCGGCCGAGGGTGTGGAGTTGCCGCATCTACACGAGAATAAGACTACGAAGCGGTATGAATTCTTGAGGGAACATGATGGCGTTATTGGACTAAGTCATGGTAGCTTGACGGATGAGGGGGCACGTGGGATCTCGGGGGCTGGGAATAGGACTAATGGGGGTAATGATATTGAGTTGGCTAATATCGATGAACCGCAGCCGTCGAAAATACTCATCATTGGAGGAATAGGGTCGTTATGATGAGATATGCGGTCATTCACAACTGTATTGAAACATGCTATGGAATCAGTCGTTGACAAGAAATGGCTAAGAGATAGTGCGTGCTGTGTACTATAAGAGGCAGTTATTGAAGTGATTAGTCGAAAGGATTGACATCTGTTAGATGTAGGGTAATTATGGCTTGCCTTTTACGTTAGTCTATATATTAGTTACTCGAGATACATGAAAGTTAACAGAAAACCGCGCCGATGGCATGTCTTGGTTCACCAACAAAAAGTTAGGTTCCAATACAATACACGCTATATCACCAAGCAAGGTCGTTCTCTGAAGGATTCGGGTCACCCCTAGTTAAAATATCACTTTGCATCTAACAACTCACACATGCGACAGCTGTGCCTCTATCCCTTTAGTCATTCACCTCACAATAGACTGTTTGGTTAAATTATTGGCAGTGCGGATCAATGCAAGTGTAGTTTTTGTTGGCCTTCACGCTTAAAATATCTTAGGGTTTGGTATTTTACTGCATTTCACGTGATTAGATAGGATATTCATACAACTACGTAGTGGTTGCCTCTTCCTTCCTACTCTCTACGACAAGACAAGCTATACTTTATACTTTTAGACCATTGACCCTTCATGATCTTGTTATTAGCAGCCGGGCTTCCTATCGTCGACCAATTACATATTAATTTAGGCACATTTCACACTCTTTGCCGTTCTCCTATGGCTAGCAGATCTTATGTGTTAACATGGAGCAAGTAGTGAGAGTGAGGTAAAATAGTACCTAGCTTAGCTACTAGGTGGCTAGGTCAACCTAGGTACATAGAAATAAAACCACAGGTTTTACAAGATAAACAGAACCATCGTAGTAATCTTTTTTAATTAAATTCTATCACATTCCCTTTAAGCAAGAGATTTCTCCTTTGTTTAGCTCTCTAATTACCCCAGGAAGTATAGCTTCGGCCTATCTCCTAGAGTGAGGGCGTGTTTAGGTGCAACCCCACAGTGTTCACTGCAATGTGTAGAAGCTTAGCTACTTAGGTAGGTTAATAACTCAGGTATTAAGGACCTCGCGATGAAGAAGCTTGCCTAATGACTTATGGTTGGTTTTCGTATTGCACTAACTAATCCAGTCCCTGAGCAAGCCTTAATGAAACTCTATAGCTAATCCATTATATCTAGTTCCCAAGTAAACACAACATATAATGACATTATATTATAAGTAGGACTTATGTATAAATCTTGACACGTAAGTACTTGTACAACCTGATCTTGTGTCCTAGTTTATCACTTTAGCCTTAGCTAAAACACACTTCACTAAAGGCTGATCTTTCCGCATAAATTCGCCAATTTTTCCCATTTGATTCACGATCACAAGTAATATCACTATGGTAAAGGAAAACTATATATTTAAGGCCTCTTATCGCCAGTTATATATTCTTCTATTCACCACACCTCCTTAGTATTAATTAGTAGTTATTCTAAGCAGAACGTTTTGGAATGGCAATCTTGCTCTTCTTGGTCAGTGTTGTCCCTGGGCGCATTCACCACTAACGCGGCTGCAGTGCAAGATAGAGACGGCGTGAATGGAGACATCGCTCAGTTTAGTCTCGACTGGAGCACGTGCGCCGGGACCTTCGCAGCCCTATCCAGTGGCAGCCATCTCGAATTTATCACAAGGGCTGTACACAGGGCTTGGAGAATCACTCTAAATGAGAATAATATCCTTATGGTCGCATAGATCCCTTGACTACCTTTGAAGCCTCTCAGGGTCTCCTGGGAGTCAGGGGACAAGTACAGCATTTCCTTCGACCTTAGGCCCTTTGTCTCAGCGTTTAGCTCGATATCTTAAATGCCTAAATAGCTTCATCTATTTTACATCCAAGACTATATGCGATACGCCTTCATGCCTATACAAATATGACTTACAAAGGACCCTTGCATCTCACAGGGCGTGGCATAGGTGGCCTTCCATTGAAAGATCTCCCGTTAGGTGGTCTCCCGTACGCACGCATGCTTCCGCGCTACAAATTTCAGTCCGATGGGAACCTAGTATTGCATTTTAGCGGTGATATCTCGTTCAACTCTGGGTTTTCGGATCCCAGTCTGCCGTGCTCAAACCCCTGCAACTGTGCCCTAATATTACATGGACACAATAACCTGGTGACGACAAGTGGATTTGACCTCTGATAAGAATGACCTGTGGGTATACCCATGCGAGTACGCGTTTACTAACTGTGAAACAGTATATCAACTATGGCCAGCCTAACCAGGTCGTCGGGTGGAGCTCGGGAACCGCAGGCGTCAATACCAAGACAGGGACCACAGCGAGCTACTTCGAGGTCTTCGGCAACGACGTCGCCATCAACAACTTCCCCTTCGTTGCGGTGATCGACTCAAAGGGTTAATTATGGGTTATCCACTACAGGTACGTCCATTTTTCGACCCTGCATTGTAGCACTGGCCCAGCATAGAGCATACGAGCATAATAAATACGGCCATAGTCTTACTCCGGAGGTTCTTTTCTATGGTTGCGCGCTTCGGAACAATAAATTGGCCTGGCCGTATTATACATTGTATATCTCTGACAATAACGCTAATCAACGTGTCCACAGAGCTTAATACAATCCCAGGAACAGGATCTATGCCATGGTGCCCGGGGAGGATTTTGGGGTAGTGTGGGCTTCCGGTTGGCTTCCCACCAGGCTATAAGTCATAATGATAAGGTGTAATTAGGAGAAAACTCTCTGTGTCGTCAGCATCACTCCTACCGTTAAGGGAGCGTTGTTACCTACCATAGATCTGTTCGATTTTGTTATAGTAGCTGCAGTTATATATACGCCCTTGCTCGAAGAATCACTGCACTAACGCTGTAACAATACAGTGAGGGTACTATCATGACGATTGAAATATCTTAGAATTTCGTATCTATACTTACTAGTTAATATATGTTGCGTGTCTTGTGAATTTGCTAGCTGCTTTTAGTCTTTGTGTGTCGTCTAGACTCAAGCAAATGGCGACGCCCGTATCTCCTTCCGGTGTTCTTGGCATTAACGTCTTAAGTTAGTCATTATAGTCTATCAGTGCGTTTTAGACAAATGGTAGGTGTCGCGTGCAGGAACATTCTGATCTAAAAGTAAATTCAATCGATAGGTTTTGACCTGAGATTAGCAGGAGACTCGAAATTATGTTCATGGCATAAAGGAGGAGGTTAATGTATCATTACAGGCCAGACCGCCTATACGATCGTAACTTGGGCAATCGCATCGCCGGCATTTGCAGTCTTCCATCGAGATCCAAACCTAATAAATAGGGAAACTAATCCTAGCAAGAGCACTATATTCCCCATGCAAAGGGTTGTCACATATCCGCTGTCTAGCCTATCTACTATGTGAGTTAACTAGTGCCGCTTGACTTTAAAAGAATTCGATATTAGTTTTTAGAATCATGCTTAAGGCATGTACTATTTAGCCAAGAGTTGTATTCCTTTAAACCACCAAGTAGTTTTAATATGCCAGAGTGGATAACTTTTCTGTATTAATAGACTAGATGCCCTGTTGTAGTGTTAAACGTGGCTGTGCAGCTGCAACTTCACTTTATCTCCCTTTTGTCGGTTTTAGAACAAGTTGAGATTCTTTTCAAAATGTTACTGCTTTTGCCACTCATTCACTTTATTGCCCTTCCTCTTGCAGCAATAACGCAGGCGAACATAGAAATTCACCCTATAACCGAGGTTAACACGATCAACAAAACGGGATACTTCTCGGGTCTATGACATGTGCCTTATGCAGGTAACCAGAGAATTTATATTTCAGGTACCACCGCCAAATACCTGGAGTGTGACAACTCCCTTCAGCCGAGGTGCGCCTCTTTGCACTCCAATAAGTACACTAGCGGCGAGAAGCTGTTGAACTTGAAACCCAAGGGGACATACATATGCGGTGCCGCAGGAATTCACCCATTTCAAAGCGGCTCTGATGACAATAGAACCTGGGACGCAGTAGCGACTTTACACGTGCAAGATACACCCGACTGCGATGGCATCACAGGCTGGAGTATCATAGTGCACGCGCAACCCGAGGACCCATCAGCTGTCGACCTCCCACCCACATCCTGGGTCGGAGACCAGCTGCTTATAGGGCCTTTCTTGGAATCTAAAGACGCCAGCTATGATGGCAAGTACTTCAGGGCACCCGGTGGGCAGCTCTACCTATTGTATTCAAAGCAACAAAGCCCTAAGCCAAAGAAACGCGACGGCGTGGTCGCATGGCCAATGGACGATCCTCAAACCATAGTCCCGGGCAGCAAACCTACATTTCTGCTTGTGCCTGATGACAACCTAAACTTGGAGAATTACGTGAACAGCGATAGCTTCAAGCTTATCGAGACAGGAAACATACGCGCAATCAACGGTACGTTTGTGATGGCTTAGTCTATCGGAGCGTACTTCAGTAAGACATACAAGGTGGACATCGCCTATTTAGATACGTTCCTACCTCCCTAGAACCCGAGCCCACAATATTACCGCAAGGTGATAAAGAGCAACCCAGACCATCTCTGGGACACAAAGTCGAAGGAGGTCTATTACCATTTGCAGAGCGACAAAAAGCATCACGGTTGGCACTACATAGGCGACCAGGTCCTTGCCCCTGGCGTCCCCACAGTTGCCAGTATTGGTCCTGACCATGGCTGGGTTTTGACGTTTGCCGGGTACAACCCAGATGACGCTCCTACGAAGCCTAGCTCGGATCATTTCGTTGGTCACAACCGACGGCCGTACTTCATCAATCTCGACGTCAACATATCCGAAAATACTTCGGAGGAAGAGGCAACCGACAAAGAATTGCAAAACCAGATCACACCTATTCACGGGAAGTGAAGCACAGCTTTGTAATGGTTATTTAACACGAGTGTATGGAGTTGAGCTTCATTAATTAAGATAACCCACCCAACAACGGCCCACCCTCCCAACGGCCCACTTTAAAAGCATCACTAATTTAGCAGCACTTTCGCATAATATATAAATTATCTTAACAACTAATTAACCTAAATTAACTAAATTAAGCTATACTAATTTAAATATATATTTTTATTTTTTTATCGCTTTTAAAGCTTAATTTTATTAAGTTTTTATTTAAATCTAGTATAACTTATATAAACTATTGCTTTTTTATTAGTTATATTATTTTTTTTGTTTAAAAAACTGCTTTAATATTAACAAATAATTAATTTAGCTTTAAATAAACTTTTTTTTACTTTTTAAGCTTTAATTTTTATATTTAAGCCTTTAATTTTTTATTTTTTTTTTTAGCGCTATAATTTAATTAAATTAATTATTAAAGCTTTTATTAAGCTTTTAAAATAATATATAAATAATAAATATATTAATTTTTAAACGTTTAATATATATTATTTTTTAA
>MU380432.1:0-40028 GCA_022495085.1 Xylaria sp. FL1042
TTTATTTAGCTTATATATTTAGCAAGTATTTAAGCTAAGTTAAATATAAAAACTAGTTAAATTAATTAAATATATTAAAATCAAGGCTTAAATTAATTAAAATTAATTAAAAGGGCTTTATTTTTTTTGTTTTGCTTGTATAAAACGCTGGCTAAAATAAATTAGAAAAATATTCTTTACTAGAAGCCTCTACTGTTTTAGCGAAGTCGGCTGTTATAAAAAAGTGCCTACTGCTAAGTTGTAATATAATAAAGCTTTAAGCTGCGCTTATATTTTATAGTAAATTAAATATATATATATAGGCTAATAAGATTAGTATTAAACAGCTTATAATAATAAATTTCTTAATATTTTAATAAAAAAAGTAGTTAATTAAAAGCGCTAAAAAAGGTCGCTGTATTTAACGCTTCTTTTTAATTTTTAAAAATAATTTACGCTTTTGCTTTTTTTTTAACGTGCTTAAATTAAAATATATATGCTTAAATTTATTATAACGCGTTATTATTTCTTTAATTCTTGGATTATCGGAGTATAACATGCTGGCTATTGCTGTTATTTTTGCTAGGCGAGAACTATATTTAGCAACTATAGGCTGGGCTTTATTTTTAAGGAGCTTTTTAGCATGGTTGTTCGATATAAACGTAGCTTTATTAATTTAAGCCTGTTTTTATTATTTTAACGCAAGAACCGATCGCTTTATGTAGCTTAAAGTAGTATGCTTCTTTTAGTTTTTAAGAAAGTTTTTAATATAGCTTAATATAGTATATTTTTTATTTTAATAATAGCTTCGACCGGCATAGCTAAGCATTTTTAAATTTTAGCCTAAATTTTTATATTTATGTAAAAAACAACCGACTATTTTTTACTAAGCTTTTTTATTTTTATATATACTAAGAGTTATTAATATATAAACTAAAAAAAAGATTAGTTATTAGTACAAGTCTTACTTTATACTAGTTTATTTTTAGTTAAGTTTGCTCCGAAAGTAATAGTTGCTTTATAATCGTCCAGTAACTTAAGATTAATACCCTTTATATAAGCTTTATTTAAAAATATTAAACATAAATCAAGCTAAATTATATATAATAATATTTAAAAAAGCTTTAAGCGTTTTTAGCGGTTAATAATATATAGTTTATTATTATTGTTTATAAATATTATAGCTTATATTTTAGTATTTATAACTATATATAATTAAGTTTATATAACTTATTTATTATTTAATTTTAATATTTAAGCTTTAATATTAAAAATTACTTGTGTAGGCCTTTTAAAATTAACTATAGTTTTAATAAAGCGCTCGGCATCTGTTATAAACGCGTCGATTAAAGCAGAAAACAATATAATAATATTTTTAAGTTAAAAAAAATACTTTAGCACTAGTACATTAATATACAACTATAATAAAAAATTAAGATTTTTTATATTAATAAAAAGCAGTTTATAAAAGTTATTAATGCTGCTAAATCTAATAATATAATAAACGTTAGTCTTTTTAATATTTTATCTAAAAGTAAAAAGCTTATATAAAAATTTTTTTACCTGCTTAAAAAAAATAATATGCTTTAAAAAATAATTTATAATATTTTTTTTATATTAAAAATATAAAAAAATATTATTAATATATTAAAAGCGGTTCTTTAAATTACTGCTATTTAATTAGCAGAAAAATGCTAGCAAATAAAAAGCATTTTTTATTTAAATATTATATTTAATGCTTACTTAGTCTAACTTCACAAAATGCCTAAAAGTAATAAAAAAATTGTTATTTTTAAGGCCGCCGTAGTAATAAATTAAATAAATGGTGAGATAGCGCAGTAATTAAGCGCCTGGTTTTTTTTTTTGCAATAAACTTGCTACCTGTTTATATATAAAAAGGCGTTAGTTTAAATCTAGCTTGCACCGCAGAAAACGCAATTTAAAAAGTAAGCTCTAGCTATTAGTTTTTGCTATATTTTACTTTTTTAAAACTTTTTTATTATATCTGCCTCTTATAATAAAAAATAAGCTAATTATAAACCTTACAGAATATACTTGCTTGCTTGCCATAAATAATTATTAGCACGCTTTTACATAACTTTTAAAAAGTTAAACTAGAAGCACTATCACTTTTAAAAGCCTTTTATAATATAAAATAATAAAAGCTATTTAGCGTTGTTAAAAATAATAACCCTAATAATACTACAATATATAATAAAACTTAAAAATATTAAAATATAACTACTTAAATAGCAAACAAAAAAATAGCTAATCAAAGGCTATAATTATAGTAAATATTAATTTATATAAGGCTAAGCAACTACTTTAAGCTATAGCTTTGCAGACTACGCGATTTTTAAAGAATAAAACAATAAAAATATGCTGCGTAAAAGGTTTTTCATCTGGCCTTTTAAAGTATAGTTTTTTTTTATATAAATAATTACTTATAAAAAAACCGCGCAGTTTTAGCTATATAATAAATTAAATAATAATAAAAAAATCAAACAAGTGAAAGCAATTATTACGTTTAAATAACTAAACTTTAAATAAAGCGTTAGGTTATTTTTTGCTTAATATAGTACTGCTAGTTAAGTTAGCGGCGTGCAAAAGGTAGCTAGTTTAAAATTAATACGCTAGCGCTTGCTAAGCATAAATATAAAAATCTTTCCAGCTAAAATACCTTAAAAAAAAAGCAGCAAAAACTTTATGCCTTTTATTTAAAGTTATTTATTTTTAGCTTGCTTTGCAGTATTAATTTTTTTTTAGCTTAAGCTATATTATATAATATATTTAAAGACAGCCTTTTTAATATATTTTAGCTGCTTTATTATTAAAAACCTATTAAACTTTTTTTTATATATATAATTTACAACTTTCTTTAAAAGTATTTTGCTAGCGTCCAGCTTTAAAATACATACTTTAAAAAACCTGCTATTACCCCAAGCATTAATAATAATAAACTTTTAGGCTTAGTCTGCAACGTTAGCAGTTAATAAATAAACCAAGTTAAAAACCTGTTATATATATAACTAGCAAGCAGGACTTATTTTAATTAGCCGCTAAAAACTTATAATATATATAAGCTTAAACATAAGGCTAAAGTTTTTGTTATTTTTGTTAATAATATTTTAAAAGCTATTATTAAAAAAATCTTAAATATGTATAAATAAATAACTAATAGCTTGCTTATTAATATTTTTAAAATAATAATATTTAACCCTTAATAATTAAAAAAAAAAAATATATTCTAGCTAAACTAATAAAATATTATTATTATTTTTATATTTTTATGCTATTTTATTAATAATATTAGCAATTTAATTTAAATAAATATTTATAAAGCAAAAAAAAGGCATATAATAAACCTTTTAACTTAAAAAATCGCCTAGCTTTAAAATAAACATTTATATTATTTATTTTAACTGCAGCTTTATAATAATCATATAAATAAACTATAACTTGTTAGCTAATTTTATAGCTATTATTAATATAATCACAAAGCTTTTACCTTTGCTTATATTTAATTATATAATAGCGTTATAGTTAAAGCTTAAATTTATTATCTTAAATATAATCTGTTGCTATAAGGTGCTTAACAAGTTGCTTTTTTTTAATATCTTTTTAAAAAAATAGCCTTTAGTTTACCTTCTTTTTTTAAATTAACTAAATAAACGGTTTTATAAATCGATCGATTAGCTTGCATATAGCCGCAAGCTTGCTGCTTTTGCTAAAAAGTGCGCTAATACGTTTTTAAAAAGCTATGATAAGCGCGTTTATAATAAGTCCTGCGTTATAGTTTACTAGTTTATTAATAAAAAAATTTTTTATTAGCATATTAATAGCTTTTTTGCTGTGTTTTATTGCTGCTATTAATATAGCTGCCTAGCTTTATAGAACTTTTTATAATTTTTTAAAAAATCGCAATTATAGCTTATAATCTCTCGAGCTTGTAAAGTTATATATAAAAGTTTAAAAAAACAAAAAAATAAAAGCATGTTAAGCTATATAAAAAAGCTAACATATAGCTTACTTTTTAAGCTTATAAAAATAACCCGCGTTTATTTATATAAAACGCTATAAAAATCTATTATAATATTTTTTATATAACTTTTATTTAAAAAACATATAATTATAAAGCAAAAAATAAAATATTACTTTTAAAGTCTAGATTAACTAAAGCTAAAAAAAATTTTATTATATAATTTATTCTTAATTTAATCGCGCGATTATTTCCGCTTTAACATAATAATATTTAAAATATAACTAACTAACTGCTAAAACTTTGCAAAAAACGCTTTATAAAAAAAAACTAGACATTAAACTTTATATAAAAGCAACTAAAGCTTACAACATAGTTTAACCAACAAATTAATTATTAGCAAGTATTAAACAAAAATCTAATTAAATACCGCGTTTAGTTTATTCTTGTACAAAAAACAATAACCGATAATAAAATTTAAAACAAAAATATATATAATTTCGACAAAACTAGATTTATAATAAATAAAATTATATCTGACCTTATAATAACTATATTTAAACGCGTATAAAAGCTATAAGCAGCTTAACTAGATAATTAAAACTAATTTATAGTTATTTAAGCCATTTTATTATATAGCTATATTATCTTATCTTATATTATCTTAGTAAAGCAAAACTATTTATCACCTTAGTATAAAAATACCAAATTACTAGGCAATTAAAGAGTTAATATAACTAAAAATGGTTAAACAACTAATAAGCAAGGCTTAAATTAGATTAAATATTTTAATTAATATATAAAAGCTTGTATAAAAAGTTGCTACCGCCTTTTTATCCTTAATAGCCATAAAAGCCACCATTTATACAAATTTAAGTTATACTGCAAAAAAAACAATATTATTACTCTTTATATACCTTTTTATTCCTTTTATTATTTTTAGCCTCTTAATATTAAATATTTTAGTCTTTTAAAATAGTTATATAGCAAGCAAATTAAACACTTAATATAAGCATATATTACGCATATTAAAAAAAAGAATTTTTTAAACACGTTTTTTCACGCGTTTAACAAAGCAATAACTTTAAACAACATATAAAAAGGGTTTAAAAAAGCAAGATTACTACCGTACAACCTAAAATATATTATTAACTAATTAAATTATCGTTTAATTACCCCCCAAGTCAAGCCTTTATCTCTTTAATTGCCTAACCATTATACTACCTCAAATAACCCTACAGAAGCAAATTCATTATCCTAATATATTAAAAAAAAAATCGTACAACATTAAAATAGCTTTTCTACATTTATTATCTAAAAGCTAGGCCAAATAACGCGTAGTATAACTAATATTATATATTGTTTTGCGTTATTAAAAAAAAAAGTCGCAACTTTTTAAAAAGCAAATCATTAGCTTAGCCGCTATCGTCGTACAAAAAAAACTCGATTATAAAATAAAAGGTCTTTTACTATAAAGAAGGCAAAAGATTTACAAGCTGCAAAAGATCTTCGTACACAAAAAAATAAAAAAAACTATTAAAATAATTGTTATACAAAAAAAAAAAAAACCTGCGCAAAACGCTATAAAGTCTATAGCAAACTTAATTATAATACTTAAACTTATTAAAATAATATAAAAACATCTAATAAATTAAATTTTAAATAATAAATAATAATTATATAAATAATTATTAAATTATTATTAAATATATATATAAAAGTTTTAAAAAATAGCCTATTTAATTAGGTAGTCTACTTATATAAAAAATACGTTATATATAATTATATTTTTATTTTTATTTTTTAGCATATCTTTGCTGTTTATTACTACCTATCTTTAAACAGCTTAAAATATTAGCAATAAATGCAGCAATTTTAAGGTTTTGTCCTTTAATATTTTATTTTTTTTGCAGTTATAGCAATTATAGATATAACGCTATATATCTTGTTAAAAATGCAGCCAATAAAATTCCTGCCTAAAAGCTTTAATTATTTTATTTTGCCTTAAGTAAGCAATAAATTTAAAAACGTATGCTTTTTTACTTAAAGCCATGCGTAAAAAGATCTTGCTGTTTGTTAACTTTTTAAAAACTTATAACCGGCCTTTAAATAAGCCTAGGCTTTGCTGCTAATTTTTGGCTTATATTAGTTTAATTAAATCTGCTTTCTAAGAAATCAGTATTTTAGTTTTTATAGCAGCAACAAAACCTTCTAGCTTTTTTAAAGATATTATAGCTATTATTTTTTTCTTTATTTTTTAAGCTTATACTATAAGTAACTCAGCGGTTTTTTTCGACAAGGCGTCTGCTATTATATTATCTTTTTTTAAGCGGTACTAAAAAGTAATATTAAAGTTCGATAAAAAGTTAGCCTACTAAACCTATTAAATAAATAGTACTTTTTTGCTTAAGAAATAAAGCAAAGCTTAATAATTAATTACTATAAAAAACTTAACGCTTAATAGCTTAAAACAGTAATACTTAAGCGTTTAAACTATAGCTAATAGTTTATAATCTTATATAAAATATGCTTTTTCTGCAAGCATTATAGTTTTAAAGAAATATCTTATAGACTTTTATAACCTATTGTTTTGCTGCTGCTATATAGCGCTTCCTATAGCATTATAAAAAGCGTCCGTTTTTACCTTAATAAGTCGCTTAGGCCTAAAAAAGGCCAAAACTAAAAGTGCATTATAGCAGATAAATATAATACTGTCTAAATCAAAGGCAAAAATAATATAATCTTTTAAATATTTATTTTGCTATCGGTAGTCGATACAAAAGCGTTATTTAATACTTTTTAGCTTTAAAACTAAAAAAACCAATGCCGCATTAAACTTTATATAAGGCTCAATAAAGCTTTAAGCTATTAGCTAGTTTACTACTTTTTTTTTTAGCAAAAGATATTAAACCAGCGTATAATATATTAATAATCTAGTCGTAAGCGTCTTGCTTATATTATTAGCTTTTTTTACTCCGGCTATATTTTTATATTTAAAGCACGCTGCTACTTAATATCCTAGCTTTCTGCAACTAAAGCAGATATTATTATCTTAATGCACCTATTTTTATTTATTATTAAATTTCTTTACATCTTTTAAAAGTGCTAAAAGTGCAGCTTTCTTAAAAAAGGCAGCTTTGCAAAAACCTCGCAGAAACCTTGCAGATTGTTTGCCTTAGCTGCATTATTTTTTTAGCTGCGTTAAAAAATATACTAGTTATTATATACCGCTTTTACTACTTTATCGCAAAATCATTCGTAAAAAAAATCAAAGTTAGTACTAGCCTCGAAAATCTTGCTACCTAGGTTAACATTTAAATATTCCCATAAAATTTAAAACTATTTTAACTTAGCTATCTTAGCTTTTTAAGCTAAACTATTAAACCAAAAAATAAATTAATAAATATTAGCGTTAGCTTTTAATTTAAACTAATATTTTTTTAAAGCTTTGCAAGCAATAAAAGCTTAATTAAATTTATAATAAGCTGTTTTTAAAGCCTAAATTATCTTAGCAATATTTAAAAATAAGCGTTTTATAAACTAATATTATATTTTAATAAATTATTTAGCATTATTTTTTAATTAAAATATAATATATTACATATAGCTTTTTTTAAAACAAAAAGTTGCTAAATCTTTATTAAGTTTATTAGCTAGTTTATAAAACTAGTTATTAAATAATATTTTATTGCTATTAAACTTGCTAAAATATTCTTCTTACACTTTAGCTTTATTTTTATAAAAAAGGTTTTAAATATTAACAAGCAGCGCTACTAAAGCAAAAATAAGCTATGCAGCTATACTAAAAGATTAAAAGTCCGGTGCCCTTAAAGGCACTCTCGGTAGTAGTTTTACGCTAATTATAAGCATTATAGTTACTATTAGCTAACTAAGCTTGCAGCTATTAAACTAATATTTATAGTGCAGCTAGTTTTTCTGCCGTAGTTATTATAGGTTTAAGTTCTGCTATATCGCCAGTTTAATCGTTATTAAATTTAAATAACTTTTAATCAGCGTTATTTTCTTAAAAGGTTTTATATTCTTAGTTAAAGTCAAGGTTATAGTCTTAGTCTTATTCTTAGTTATAGTTATAAGATTACTTAAGTTTAAGTTTTTTTACCAAGACTTATAAGTCGTCAAATTGTTAAGTTCGTGCGGATTATTATAAGCTGCTCGGCTTAGCAGCAGCAGGTTATAATTATAATAGCATAAGTTTATTTATAAATTGCTAACTAAAAGCAATATAAAAATATATTAAAAAATATATATTTATAAAACGCTTGTTAGCAATAATAAGTTATATAAAGTTTATATTTTATTAGCGCTTAATAGCAGCGTTTTTTTACCTTTTATATATTTACAAAAAAAGGTCAAAAAGCCAATTTTCTTAGTTTATACCTAAATTATTAACGCTGCTTTATATTTTAACAAGCCTTAATATTTTTTAAAAGCGTTATCTTTACTTTGCTTTTGCTTAGCTAAAGCTAAATAGCTGCGCTTTAGTTTAATATACTTTTATTAGTTTTTTTATTTATTTTTTTTAAAAGGCTTTCCCTAGCTTACGTTTTTTTAACTATTTTTTTTGCTAGCAGTTTATTTTCTTATTCTAATTTTTTTTTTTAAAATATTTGCTATTTTTTAAAAGCCTGCCTTTAATTTACGTTTTATTTTTTTTTTTTCTAGCTGCGCGCAACAGCGCTACTACCTTATTTATAACTTAATTAATAATTTTTCTGCAAGCTATATTATATATTTTACCCTTGCTAGCCACAGCTTTACTACTAAAATATAAATTAATTAGCAAAACTTTTACTTTAGTCTCTAGATGCTTTATTAAAATAGCTTTAAAAGCTTTTATTATTTTTTTTAAGCACTAGTTTTAAGTCGCCTTAAAAGCGCCGGCTACTCTCTGCACCTTATTTCCTTTAGACAGCTTATACTAAGTTGCAGCCTTATAAACTAAAATACTTTTAACTATAGCAGCATAAACTTGCTTTACTTTAACTACGCTGCTGCTTTAAATAAAATTTTATAGTTTAATTACTGCATATAATTAAATGCTTAGTTTTTTTCTAAGCTTAGCTAGATGTCTTTTCTATTTTATATTTTTATAAAACTAGACTTTTAAAAACTTCGCGCTGTCTACTAAATAAACTATAACACTTAACAAATAAACTACCTAAATAAAAGCTGCTTTACTGCCAAAAAAATATATTAGCTTGCTTTTTTATAGCGTAAACTTTATACTATATTTTATAGCCCAGCCTTTATAAATTTTTTACGCCGCTTTTAATATTTTATAATTTTATTTTACCTTTAAGTTAGCCGTTAATAAATTAATATCGTTAGCAAAGCTAGCTATTATTAGCTTTAAGTGCGCTGCTAGGTTTTTATATAGCGTTAAAATATATAAAAAAAAAAACAGAAGCAATAGCAGCAACCTTTATAATACTTCTGCTTTTAGCATAATAAACTATAACGCTGCTTTATTAAAACAAAGTTATATTATTTTATTAAATATAAACAAGTAGACCTAGAAAATAACTTAAAAAAAATAGCTTTTTTATTATAAAATATATATTAGCCTTTCCTTGTTAATAATATTAAAAGCTTTTACAATATTTAGTTGCAGCAGTATAATAGTGCCCTTTTTATTAATAGCTGTTTTAGCAACTCTTGCTACCAGCTTAATTGCTGCGTTAATTAATCTGTTTTTCTTGTTGCTTATTTAACTACTAAGCAAAAGGCCTTTATTCTTGGCCATTTCTATTATATAGCAGCAAAGCTCCTTTTTTAAAACTTTTTTAACTATATATATAAGCGCGATTAGTTTCTAGCTTTTAATAGTTTTTTTAACTTTTTTAAGCTTGCTTAGCTTAAAAATAACAACTACTTTAGCCTGCTAAAACCTTGCCGGGTAATATTTTAATACAAAGCTGGCCGTATATAATATAGCTAACCTCTTAGCTAAAGCTAGTCTATATACCTTTAAAAAGCTATTAAATAAAAGGTCTTTGCCAAATATTTTTTAAAAAGCCAAAGACTAGATTAATAATATTATATTTTCTGTTTTAGTTAATATATTTATTTTAAAGCGCTAATAGCTATTATATATTAAATCTTTAGCTAAAATATTAGTTAAATTTGCAGACAGTGCTAGAAAAAAATATTTTGCCAGCAAAATAGCTTTTTTTTTAAAAGTATTAGCAACTGCAGATCTTTTTTCTAATTTATTTAATAATAAGATTGCTGCGATCTCTAGAGCCGGCTTATATGCTAACCTAGCTTATTTAGCCAGGCTTTATAGCAATTTTAAATCTTTAAACGCTTTTGCTAAAGCTTTTCTTTAGCTTTGCTTTTAAGCTTTAGCTACTTTTTTAGCAAAAGCTTGCTCCTTTTTTTTAAGCTTTAGCTAAGCCGCAATAATCTTTTCGCTTTTAAATTTTTTATATAACCTTTTAGCTTGCTTTTCCGCCGCTATAACCTCTAATAACTATTAAGTAAGCACCTGGTAGCCTTTCTCTAGCGTTTTTTTAAGCGTTATTTTATTTGCTATCTCTATTAGCTGCTTAATTAGCAGATTAAAAGCTGCGTCTAATTTATTAATTGTTCGCAAAATATTTATTTTAATAATAATTGCTATTACTTTTGCTGCTGCTCTCTTTTTATTAATCTTTAGCTAATTTTACCTTTTTATCTTGCGGGTATATCTTTCCAAGCTTAGTCCCAACTTTATTATTATCTAAATAGCTTTATAATTAAATTCCGGCTATTTTAAGTCGCCCTAATATATTATAGCTAAATTATTAATTATTTATACTAGGTCTATTATCAAGTCTTTTTAGCCTCAGCGGGCCCTGGTCACCTCTTTAAAAAAAATATTTAATATTAAGTCTTATATTGCCATAAATTCCAAAAACTCATCTACGCCTCTGCTTTAGCAACTATTTAAGTCTTATAATAAATAATATAAATTAAAGTCCTCTACTATTATATACCTTTTTGCTAGTTTGCCCCTGTTTTTAATAGCTTAAAATAAGCTACGCTATTTTAATCTATTTTAGTTAAGCAAGTAAATTAACTATATAATTACCGCTAGGTTTTTTTTGCTTATTATTACGCAAGCTTAGTCTTCTTTAAAATTCTGCTTTAAAGCCTTTGCTGCAATTCTTTTATTTATATATAATACAGCTCTTTTAGCTAACTACACCAAGCAGTACCTGCAAGTCCCTAAATAATAAATATTACTATATTTATTAACTAAAAATTCTTATATTATTAAATAATTAAAACTATTATTTTGCAGCGCTTTTGCTGCGTTGCTTTTTAATTTTGCGATATTTTAAAACATAATATTATAAGTTATTACGTAAATAAAAAAATATTTCTGCTTGCGCTACTAGTCCGCTGCTTTTTCGCTAAAAATCTTATGCTATTAAGCCTTACAAAAGCCAAGGCTAAAAATGCTAGCATTTTGCTGTCTAAAGCTATTTTATTAATAGCTGCCGATTTCTCTGCGCTTTAAAAACTTTTAAGCCGCAACATATACATAGCTTTCGCCTTTTCTTTTTATTTTGCTTCTTTTTTACATAGCTTATCTTATGCTATATAGTTGCTATTATAGTTTATATATCTTTTTTTAGCCTTTATTTTCTTTATAAAATATTTCTTCTCACCTTTTTAGTGCTTAAAAGCAGCGCAGTACTTATATCTAACGTTTTTTAAGCAAAATTTCGCAATATACCTAAACTTATAGCAATTATAACACTGCGTAACTTTTAGCTCTTTTATAAAAGGTTTATAGTTAAACAGCTGCACTTTTTATACTAGGCTATTATTATAAATAGTCTTAGCTGCTGCAAGACTATTTAAATATATTATAATAAAGGCAAACTTTGCCTTTATATTCTTTAATATTATTCTTTTATACCGCGTAATCTTTAAGTGCTTACTACGCAGCAGCTATAATAATACTTTATTAAAATATATTTTTTAAATCTATTTTACAAGTATCCCTTTAACTATTACCGCAATTTTCTTGCTTTATATTTTCGCGTCTTTTTTAAAGGCTTTAATAATTTATTTTTTATTGCTGGCCTTTTTAAGCACCGCGTTTTTAAATATAACCATTATATCGCCGCTTTATAACTTTTTAGCCGCTATTGCATTACTTTCGGCCAAAGCTATATTTATAGCTTTAATAATATTTACTAGCGTTTTTTTTTTTAGATTATTCGGTTAATTGCTTATTTTAACTAAAATCTTTTTATTGCTTTTTATAAGCCTAGCTTTATTAATATAACCTAGCTATATAGCCGCTGCTATCTACGCTTAGCTTTTAATTAAGTTTATCGTCGTTAAAATAAGCGCTTGTTTAAAAGCTTTCCGCAGAGCTTTGTCTAGGTTACAGCATATAAGTAGTTAGTTTTTTTTGTTACTTTTTGTTGCTTTAGTTGTTTGTCCTTTATTAGTTAGTTCTGCAGTAATTGCTGCGCGTTTTTTTTCGATCTATTTCGCGTAAATATTTTAAATCGTACATAATAGCTGCATTTTTTTTATGTCTTTCTAAAAAAAAAGTCCTTTTTTTACTTTATTATTTAATATTAACTATAGTATAAGTTTTAGCACTTTATTTACAGCATTTTTTAAACCTGCAAGTTTTTTAGCGGTACGTTCTTTATAAGAACGCTGCTAGGTCGCAGTTGCGTCGCTAGTAGGTCGCGGTTGCGCGTCTGTCGCGTTTTTAACAAATAGGTCGTCTACTACTATTAATAAAATTCTAACATTGCCTGCTATCTGCAACATAAATACAACCCTTCTGCTAAATATAGTTTTTTTTTCTAAATTCAATAATCGCAATAATTTAAAGCTATCTTATAAACTTATAAAATTATAAATAAATTTCTTAAAAAGTCTTTTTAAAAATTAATATAAATAATTATAATAAATAATATCCATAAATTACCTTTAAAGGTTAGTTTTTAAAACTATAATAGTTAGTTAATATATAGTCACAAAAGTCCTAAAAATAAAATATAGCGGTTGCTAATAACTAAAGCTTAGCTTTTAAACTAAATCCTCTGCTAATATAAGCTAAATTTAAACCAACAACTTTTTAATGCATATAAAAAAAAATATACATATTTAAAAGTAGCTAAACATATAACCACTACATTACCGCACTATATATATCTTATCTTTGTATGTTTTATAATATTATAATATTATTACCTTAAATCTTATAAAACCTTTATAATAAAACAAAGGCCTTAAATAATATAGATATAGTTTTCTTTTATTAATCTCTTTTATATACAGGCTTAAGTTAATTAATAAATTTAACCTAGTCAGCTTATTAAAAGTTAATATATACTAAAAAATAAAAAAAAAAAAATATATAATTAATCCATTAATTATTATATGCTTAATATATACATAAAAGCACTTCTGCAACTATTTTGCTTTGCTAAAAAAGCATATTATATAACGCTCTGCATAAGCAAAACAAATTAAATAAAGCCCTTATAACTAACTTTAATTAACTTAAGCCTTAATTTTAGTATATTTAATTAACTTAGCTGGTTTTTATACTTAATTTAGCTTAATTATTTGCTAAACATATAAGTTAAGTAATTTTAGGGGCCATTTTAATCTTAAATAAGCCTCTGCAATAGTAGACAAGTAGTCCAAGGTTTAAAAAACCCTTTATCAACTATTTTTAAACTGCTTTATTATCGGTTAACTTTTTAGCACTAGCAAATATATATAAAAAGGTATTATTTACCTGCAAATAGTAATATATTGTACCCCAAGAAAATGCTTAACAGTAGCCGTATAAAAACATTATAGCCAGCGCGCTAAAGCCGGTAATCAAAAGCTATTAATATCTTTTAAGCACCACCGACCTTTAATAAAAGTATTAATAAAAAGCGGTAAGTAATAATAATAGCGGCGGTAATTATTATAATAAATATTTATATTAAAGTAATATCCTTAGTAGTTAGCTGCAGATATCGCTAGTTTATATAGCGTTTATTAAAAAAATAATAATAAATCAAGCTTGCTGCATATAAAAACAACACAAAAAATTAAAGTAAATAAAAATTAAGTGTGCGTAAAGCCTACAATATGCTAATTTTAAAAATATTATTTTTTTTATATACATTATTAAGTATATAGTAATAAAGGCGCGAGAAAGCGTTAACTATAATATAAATAGTAGAAATATTATAAACTAAAGTAAATGCAGCAAAAAAAACATTAACTTATTAACCTATTTAAAAGCTGCACTTTAATAAAGTAAATAAAAACGCAAAAAAAATATATATGCGTAAAGCTTAAAATATGCTAATTTTAAAAATATAAGCTTTTTAATAAAAATTGCAAAGCGTGTAATATTATAGCTAAAAAAGAACTAGGACTATTAAAAAGATTAGCTAGCATATAAACAAGTCTTTAAATAACAAAATAACTACAGATATTTATCCATTTATTAAACTTAGTAAAAAATAGCAAATTAGTTAAAAAATAAATAGTTAAAAAATTAAAAATATACTAACTGCAAATATTGCATTTTTATAGCCAAAACTATAATGCAGCGGTAGTTTAAATAAGATGCAGATATAAGTAGTGCTAGAAGACCTAAAAGCAAAAAAGTTAAAAGGTTAAGGCTGTTTGCCTTTTGCGGCCGCAAAACCTAGTTAAAAACGTTAGCGCTAAGCCAAAAGTAGTATTAATCAAGAGGTTAAACCGCGTTAAATATAAATCTAATAAAAAAAAAAATAAAAAAAAAAAGCGCGCAGAGCTATAAATAGGTTAAATTAAAGCGTTAAAAGTGGCTAGCAAAGTTGGTTAATTTTAAATGTAGAGATAAGCAAGAGCTAAAGGTTAAGGGGAGGGGGGGGGGGGGGGTAAAGGTCTATAATAAGCTATAAGTGAGGTTAAGACCTTTTGTTAATATAGCTTTAATCTTTTCTTATCGAAAAACGCCTATAAAAAATTAAAAAAAAATACAATAAATTGCTTAAATTATTTACAAGTAATTAGCTTAAATAATAATCGTTTATTTAGTTTAACAAATAATTTAAATATTTTTTGTTTTTTGTTTTTTTTTAATTAGTTAAATTACTTGCTAGTTAAGTTAAATATTAATTACTTTGCTTATATAAAGCGCTAGGCGTATTAGCAGTATTAATATTAATCATTAACCTTTTTGCCTGTTTTAGTAGCAAATATTAGCCCGTATATTATACTTTATATACGCTAAATATTTAGCTAGTCAAGTTAAATAGCTAAATAAAAATTTTTAAAAATATTAATATAGCTGCTAAGAGGCTGGCTTTTTATATTTTTAAAGTAAAAGTTTTATCGAATAAAAACCATTCTTTTAAATATAGATTACTGCATGTAATAGTCGAAAAAATCTAATATAGTTAGCGAAGTTATATTATAAAAATATAAATAAGCTTTATAGTTCGATATTTTATAATATACTTTTTTTAACCGATTTTAGCTTTGCAATGCCGGTATATAATATAAGCCAAGAGAATAGCAGTACTTTATTTAACCTAAATATAAAATACTTTAATATTGCCAACCTTTTTTTTGTTAGGCTTATCCGCATTTATATCGACTAATATTTATAACTTATTATGCTCGATCTAATTAAATAACCTGATAATATTATCAGCATGTTGTAAATATAATTATAGCAAGGTCTTATTATACTAGCTTATTTCTATTGCTGATTTATTTTTTACTAGCGTTTGCGATAGCTTTTTAAACCGGCGCAAAGTTTTAAAGCTTGTTAATTAATGCTTTATGCTGCTTAATAGGCTTAGAACTAATTAAAGCCTAGAAGAAATATTAAAATAAAAGATTATATATTAAAAGTTATTTTATTTTATATTATATTAATAAATATTTTAGCTCGAAAATCTATTAACTTGGAAAACTTTTTATTAAACCTAAATTAGTTTGCTTTAGGCATTAAAGCCAGAACGCTATATAAACCGGCTTTTCTTCGGGTTTTAAGATTATAACGTTAGTAAAATAATAATACAAAAGCATCCGACTTAAAAAACTAAGAACTAGACTTTATATTAAAAAACTAAGCTAAACAATAAATTAAAATTAAAAAACGCTATAAAAATAAAGCTTAAAAATAAAAAAATATAAATAAAATATACTTTTTATAAAAATAATAAAAACAAAAAAGGTGCTAAAGTTAATATTTAATAATATACTTTTTCTAATTAATTTTAGCTTTGTAATACCGGTGTACATAAGCTAAAAAAATAACAGCGCTTTATTTAACCTAAATATAAAAATACTTTAATATTATTAACCTTTTTTTTATTAAGCTTGTTTGCGTTTATGTCGACTAATATTTATAACTTATTATACTTAATCTACTAAATAATAAAATATTATATCTTGCGCTACGCGGCTATTAAGCTGCGCTTTATTTTTAAGTATTTTAAAGCTTTAATATACTAGGAAAAAATTAAAGATTTTATATCGATTAGCTTTAATAATATTTTCTTAAACTAGTTTAAAATCTTTTAATAGTAAATATAGATTAGTTTGCCTAATATATCGATAAAATATAATATTTGCAACTTTTAAAGTATTATCTTGTTTACTAAATATAATAATTCTATATATAGCTATTCCATTTATAATTTTTTAACAGATTATAAGGGGAAAAAACATAAAAAGAAAAAAAAACCAAAAAAAATAAAAACTTATTGCTAGACTTAAACCGGCAGCTTACCGTTAAATTAACAAGGCGTGTTTCTATTATACTAAATAAGTTTACTTTTTTATTAAGCCTAGCTTATAAAACTAAGTTATAAAATAACTAATATATATATAAAATAAACAAAAGTCGCTATAAAAAGCTAATTTATACCTAATGGATAACTATTACTAACTTTAGCTATAACCTAATATATAATAAAATAAATTTATTTCACGCTTTTAAGCAATGTTAAAAATATTGTACGCTAGCTTATTTTAAACAAGTTTAAAAGCTATATTTATACTAGCTATGTAAAAATATTGCTAGCTTTAATAGGTTACTATTCCTTGCTACTACTACTACTAATTTATTGCCTACTAATTTACTGCAGATAATATTTTATTAAGGTTTTATATCTTGCGTTTAAATTTACCTGTTAAGGTTATTTATTCTAAAGTAAATAAAATAGCTTACGCAGTTATATAGCAAGTAAATAAAAGAAGCTAATAGCTATAAAATATATTTGTTAATATAGCCCCTATCTTTTTTAACTAGTAGTTAAAAAAAATAGCCTATATATATAGGCCTAATTTTATAAGTATATACTAAAGTATCACTTATTTATTTAATATTGCTAATAAAAGAGAATAAATATATTAAAACGCAACTCTAGCGCTTATAAAAAGCAAAACTAAGCAATAAACTAACGCTAGTTTAGCTTGCCTTAATAACTACTATTACTAGTGTCCGCTTTAGTTAAATTATTGCTTTTTATTAAATTGCTGTTTAAATTACTACTTTAATTAAGCATATGCTGTTTTAATATATTTTGCTAAAACATAAGCCGCATGTTTAAACCTTTTTGCTATATAAAATAAAAAAAAACTAAAGCGCTTTTTTAATTAGCAACTTAGTTAAATAAATCAGCAGCTAAAATTAAATAGTTAAGCGTTATGCTAGGTATGCTAAGCTGCACAAGCAGATTAATAGCTAGTAGCAGTATATTAACGCTCTGCAAAAAGATACTAAAGCATAAGAGGCAAAAAATATAAAACAGCGTAAGTCGCTTTATAAGTGCAGGTAGCAGCTGTTTAAAAAATATTTTTAAGCGCTTTTAAGTATTATTATTTTTTAAATAGCGCAGCAAAGCAGCATAGCTAAAATAAAGCGCGTTATATTGCAGCAACTTTTATTCTTAAGCGTAAAAGTAAACATAAGTATAAGCCTGCATAGCGCTAGCCTAAAGCTATTATAAAAAAAAAAACTATAAATATATAGCTATAATAAATAGTAGCGCTTTATATAATAAATTAGCAATTATACGGTATAAAAGATTTAAGTTCTTAATGCTGCTTTATAATAAGCCTAGGCAGCAATATTTAAAGCAAAAAAACTTAAGGCGCTTATTAGCCAAACGTTTTAATATTTATATATATAAGAACTTAGTCCGCTTAAAACAAAAGGTAACAAAAATATAAGATCTTATATAAGCGCAGCAATAGTTAAACTAATTATTTACAGCAAGGCAAAAAGGCTTTTACTTATTTTTAAATATAGCAGCTTAAGCTGCTTTAAAGTTTAAATATTAATATATAAAGCTTTTAGCAGACTAAAAGGCTATATTATTTATAGCATTTAATATTAACTATATATATATAAACTAGCTTTAATACTTATTTTTATTATAGTCGCAAATATTAGCGCTTTTTTTTAGTTTATATTACTGCGCTATAATAAAAAAAAAAAGTATTAACTTTTTAAATAGTAGCAAGCGCTAGACTAAAAGCGCATTAACTTTTACTTTGCCTAAGGCAGCAAAAACACAAAAAAATAAATAATATAAGTTAAAAAAAATAAAAAGCTAAACATAGCCGCTAATATAATTTAGCTTGCTTTAATATAACATATATAATAAATTTACTATTAATAGCCCGATTTTTTTAATATAGCTTTTATAAGCTTTTAAAAAGTTAAAGTTATATATATATATAATAAATTATAATACTAGCTTAAATGTTTTATTTTGCAGCAGCTATATATTATAATAGCTAGCAAAGATTTAGCTTAAAATAAATATATAAGCTAGATTATTTTACTAAATTATTTTAAATAGCACGTTAGTTTTAATTATATTTTACGCTATTTTAAGCTTATATATTTTAGCGCCTAGGTTTATAATAAAAAATATTAAACGAAGCTACTAACAAGCCGGTCTAATAAAGTGCAAAACATGCTATTTAAATAAAATATTAAGCAGCTAAGCTATGCTATATTTTTATATTATATTTTATATGCTTAGCCTTTAATATTATCGCTTAGCCTTATCGGGTGTGTAGCGCTTTTATATAACTTTTTATAGCTAAAGCATTTAAAATAGTATAATATTATTACAGGTTAAGCAAAAAAATAAAAGCAGCAGCTTGTTTATATATAAATATTTAGCGCGCTAAAAGGCATAAAACTGCTTAAGCAGCATACTAAAGTTTAATAAAGCAAAAATAGCTAATTTTTTAATTAGCTTAATTAACCAGGCAGCATAAGTTAATATAAGTTTATTAAGCTGCTTAGTCAAAACTAAAAAAAAAAAATTATATACAGCAAAATCGGGCAAAAAAAACAAGCGCAAAATATAATTAAAAGCGGAGTCGCAAAAGTTTATAATAGTTATAAAATATAATTAAAAGACTTAAACCTTATAGTAGATTTTATAATGCGTTAGCGCAAAATTATATAGCAAAGTAAACAATATATTATATAAATAGCCCTTATAAGCCTAAAAAGCATAAAACAGTAAATTAATTTTAAGTAAAAGCGTTCTGCAAGTTAAACTATTTATTACGCTTTAATAATATTATTTTACTAGGTTAGGCCCAAGCGCTAATATATTAAACTAAAACAAATTAAAAAGCTTTAAGATCTTATTAAACGTTTATATATATTACTTATAAATATTATATGCCTTAACCTAGCATAAAGCAAACATGCTGATATAAAAGTTTATATATTTTTTAATAAACTTAAGAAATCTAATATCCTGTAATAAATATTACAAGTAATAACATAGCGCAAATTTTTAAAAAGCGCTGTCTGCGCTTTAAGCTATTTAAACAAAATACTTTAACTTATATATTAGCGTAAACAAAAGTATTGCGCTGCCGGTCCGGCTAGCAGGCCTAATAATATAAAAAATATTATAAAATATAAAGTCAACCTAGGTTATATCGGAGTAAAGCTAATACAAGTTAGCTGCTATTAAATACTAGCAATAAAATATATACAAGGCCTTTTTTACTAAATTATATATAATTAAGTCTTTAATATTATACTTTTATAAAAGCAGTATAAAATTAGCAAAATAATTTAAAAAGTACTAGTTATAAAACACCTAGAAATAATTTTAAAACGCGCTAATATACTCGCATAAAAAGTAGTATTACAAATGGCTATGCTAGCAAAAAAAATAAGCTTAAGACTAGATTTATATTATATTTATTTTTGCTTTAGCTTAAGCAAAGCTTATAAAATGCTAGGTAAAAATAATAGGTAAGCAGGCCTAGTAAAAAGCTAAAAGCACACAATTATTTATAAACTGCTTTTATTTCTTAAATAGCAAATATAATATCTAATACTTTTAAATAGCAGAGGCTTTAAAAAAAAGCAAGTAAACTATATTATTTTAGCTAAGTCTAAACAAGCTAAGCTAAATATTCCAAGTCTTATAAAGCATAGCGTTGCCAAAAGTATAATATATATTCTGCAAAATAAAAGTTGTAAACATAAGCAAATAAAACAACAAAAAAAGCTAGAAAAAAAAAGCTACTAAAAAGCAAAGCTATATTATATAGCTGTTAATATTATATTATCGTATAATAAAGATATTGTTTTAATAGGCGCAAAAAGAATTTTTTATTAATTAGCAAAAAAGTGCTAGCTTGTTTAACGCTAAAAAAATATACTAATAAGGCATAAAAGATGTTTTAAAGCATATATAAAATAATAATATATTTATTAAATCTGCTTTTATTATAATATTAATATATTTTATTAAATAGCTTTATATAATATAATTAGCCATCTTTTAAAATAATAAGCTAGCAGAAAATATATTTTTATTTATTTATATAATATTTTATATTTAATATTATAATAACCTTTAACACTTTAAAGCATATAATATTAAAAACGCTTTATAGGTTTTACTTAGTTATATTAATAAAGCTTTTACTTTTTTAAGCGTCCTATTTTAAAGAACTTTAGCTTTATTAATAGCTTTTTTAAAAAAAAAAAAGATATAAAAAAAATAAAGCGTTAAAAAATAAAATATTTTATAAACTTATAAATATTTTATTTATAATAAAAAAAAAAGAAATAAAGCGGTATAATAAAAAGCTTTTTTTTTTTTATTTTATTTATATATAAAAAAAATAAAATAAAAAAAAGTAAAAATAATAAAAATATTAGTATACCGCAAGTATAAAAAAGGAAATAAATATAAAAGATTTACTGCGCAATTTAATGCCGCTCTGCTGCCGGTAAAATAAAAAACTGCCAGCTAAGCTAGTTATAATTAAAAATATCCGGCGTAAAAACAAAAAAAAGTATAAGAGAGCGTTTTTTAGCTGCGCTTATATTTAAACCGCTAAGGAAAAAGCTATTAATAAAAGGTTGCAAAGCTGCTATAAGCATAAGCTAATTAAATATTAATATTAATAATAATAATAAAAATAAAAATAGCAGCGGTAGTAATAATAATAGTAATAATAATAGCAAAAGAGTAAAAAAAAAGCTACTGATAAGCTCGAGATCTTTATTAAACCTAGCTAAGAGGTCTTTATTATTAAGACTAAAAAGATAAAAAATATATATAAAAAAAAAAATAAGCGTAATAAATAAATAAGCAGTAGAAAAAAAAAACAAAAACGAAAACAAAGCAAAAGATAAAGTTGGCGGCGCTGCTACCTTTATAATCTATAAAAAAAAAAGCTAGGTAGTAAAAAAAAAGCCATTATTAAAATAAAAAAAAAAAGAAAAAAAAAAAAAAAATTAAAACAAAAAGTTATTGTTATAAAAAAGCAAAAATAAAAAAAAAAACAAAAAGCAAAAGATATTATTATAATAAAAAAAAAAAAAAAAAAATAATAAAAACTAAAAGCGCGCTACCTAGCGTATAAAATAATAAAGCGGTAATAAAATAATAAAATAACTACTACTAGGTTTAAAAAAATTAAGCATAAGCTTATTATTATATAAAAAAAAAATAGATTTAAAAATATAGATTTAACTATTAAATTATAAAGCTTTAGCTAAAGCTACATATTTAGCTTTAACTTTTTTTTTTTTTCGCTGCTATTTTTTATATTTAGCGTTAAATAATGCTATAACAACAGCAACTTAATATAAAATAAAAATAAACTAATAAAGCAAGCAAAAATAGCGTTATAAAAAATAAGCTAAAATAAACTAAAAAGTATTAAAAGCACTAAAAAAAAAAAAGCTTAAAATAGATAAAAAAAAAAAAACAAGCGGAAAAAAAAATAATAACAAAAATAAAAGCAGAAAAATAAAAGAAAAAAAAAAAAAAAAAAAAAATAAAAATTATACTGTAAGCTTTAATATACCGACTAATTTTTATGCTGTGCATTAAACAACCTAAGCTAGAGCCGGAGTACTATTATATAAGCGCGCCAGTATATAGCTAAGCAGCTAGCTGCTAATTAACTACTAGCAGAACTCTGCAAAAATACCGTTATAACTTTATAAAAATACCGTTACAAAAAGCTAGCTTATAATTAGCTATATCTACTAACATATATATATAGCAAAAAAAAACAACTAGATTTTTTTTAAATTAAAACATTAAAAGGCATAATAATTTTAACCTAAAAGCTAAAAAAATTTAATTAACTATAAAAAGCAAACAAAGCTTTACTAATAGCAATATTAACTAATTAATCTGCGCGGTTAATTAAATAATTAATATTAAAACATATTAATTTAATTAAAAAAAAGCTATTTAATATTTTATTATAATAAAACTTTTTTTTAATAAATTATAGCAAAATATTAAAAAATAAGCGCTAAATATATTAAGCAAAGCTTTAATAGCTAAAAAAAATAAAAAAATATACTAAAAAAAGCTTAATAAAAATATAACTTAAATATAAATAATATATAATAATATTAAAATATTTAATTTAATTAAAAAATAAAAAAATTTTAAAAACATTATAAATATAAATATTAATAATATAACAAGTTATTATAATTAAATTATTAAAATAACTAATAATTATAACTTAAACTTATAAGCAATTATTTATTATTTTATTAAATAAATTTATATTAAATTTATATATATTATAATTAATATAAAAAATATAATTATAAAATAAATAAATTAAATTATTTATAATAAAAAATAAGTAATTAAAATGCTAGCGCTTAAATAACTTAATTAAAAAAAAAAATAAAAAAAAAAAAGTTATAAAAGTAAAAGTTTTAAATTAAAGTAAATATAAATAAAAAAAAAGTATAAATAAGTGGCTTAATAAAAAAAAAAAAATAATAAAAAAAAAAAAGTTTTAATAAAAATTATTTAAAACTATTTACTTTGTTTAAAATAATTTATGCTTTTTTTTTAACTATAAAAAAAAACTAACTAATTATTAAAATAAAAAACACCTTTTAAGTTAGCAAACAAGCTTAAAACTATTTAAAAAGCACGTATAATATATTAATTATTTTTTTTTCTTTATTACTTAATTAAATAAACTAAAGTTAACCTTTTTTTTTATTTGCTTTATATATAATTACTAGCTTTTAATAATTATATTATTTAGCTATTAAATTTTAAAAATGCTTTTTTTAAAATATTTTTTAAAGGTTTAAAAAAAAGGCAAAAGTAAAGATAATTAAAAGGCTGCTAAATATTAATCACTTAAATATAAAACTTAACTTTTTTACGTTTTTTTTTTCTTTTTATTAATTATTTTACTTATTTAATTAATTATTAACGCTAGTAATAAAAATATAAAAAGGTAATAAAAGTTAAGCTAAATTATTTTATTATAAAAAAAACTATTAAATAAATACTAGCTTTTTTCTTTTTTTTTTTATATATATTATCCTTTTTATTTATTTAAAAAAAATATTATACCTAGCATTAACCAAGATAAAAAAAAATAGTATACTTTTAATAACTATTATTTTTTTTGTTTTAACTATTTATATTTCTTAATTATTTTATTATTTAATTATTATAAAGCTAACTTGTTGCGCTATTTTTTTTATTTATAAAAGTTAAATATATTATAGCTTAATATATAAATTTTATATTTAAACTAGGCAACTTTATAAATTTAAACAGCCTTTTTTTAAGCATTAAAAAATATAATTAATAAAATTTTTTAAAGCTACTTGTTTTAAACGCAAAAAAATAAACTATAAATAGCTATAAAAATAAACGACTAGTATATATAAAAGTAAATATAGTTAAAAAAACGCTTAAAAATCGGTTTATTTTAAAAGGTATAATAAAATAAAGATTTTTTAATAAAGTTATTTTTATAGTAATTAATACTTTTTAAAAATTATAAAAACTTAGTAATAAAAATTAATAGCTAAGCATATTAAAAATTAATAGCTTTATTTTTATTATTATATATATATTTAAACTTAAAGTTATTAGCAAAGAATTATTTATAATTATATTTATAATATTTTTAATTAATAATTAAATTTCTTTTATTTTTAATAGCTATTTTATTAATAAGCTAAATAAAAATATTAGTTTTATAATTTTTAAAAAATTATAACTTATATTTAAAAATGTTGCTAATAATTATTAGTTTTTAATAATTTATAATATTAAAAAATAAAACTTATATTTTTTAAACTTAATATTTAATAAAGAAATGCTTAGTAATTATTTTAAATTTATAGCAGCTTTTTAATAAGCATAAACTTTTTTAATTAAAGCTTAACTTTTATAGCTTTTACGCGCTGTTTTATTATTAAAACTTTAATAAGCAAGTATATAAAAATATAATTATTATTATATTATATATATATTATTAGTTTTTATAATATAAAAATAGTTTAAAAAGCTTATAAAGATTAATAAAAAAAAGCTTTATATTTTATATATAGTTTTATTTAAGTTAAAAATAATATAATTTTTTAAAAAATATTTAGCTATATTTATTAAAATAAAAAAGCTTAAAAATAAAATATAAGCATTAACTTTATAATAGTTAAGCAAAAAAACCTTAGTTTTAGTTTATAATAGTTTTTATATATTTATAAATAAAAACTTTAAAGATTTAAAGCGTTTAATTAATTATATTTATAGCTAATTAAACCTAGCACTTAATAATTTAAAGTTATAAAAATGTTTTACTAAAGATTATATTTTTATTTTTAAGAAATTTTTAATTAAAAAATAAAAAAATAAGTATGCGTATATAATAAACTAACTTTTTTTTTCTATAATTAGCTGCGTAAAATAAATAAACCATAGCTTTAGCGCGCAAGTAATTAATAAAATAATTAAATATATAAAGCAAAAGTAAGTAAATGCTTATAATCTTAAAGCCTTTTTATAGGTGTTTTTTTATAATAGGCTAAATATTGCATATAAGTTTTATTATAAATGGCTATTTAGCGCAAATAAACTTTATAATAAATTTAAAAATTAATTAGTATTAAAAATTTACGATCTTAAAGTGCGGTAAGTAATTATAAAAAACATATAATCTTATAACTTAAAGTTAAATAAAAGAAATTATTTTTATGCTATATTTATTAATAAAACTAAAAAAATTGCTTATTTTATTAATCTAGTCTTTAATATTAACTTTAAATATAAACAAGCTATTTATAAGCATTAAAAAAGTATATTTAAAATAATTAAAAATATTTAAGTTAATATTATTTTTTTTATAATATTAAAGTTAAAAAAAATTATTAGCTTTATAATATATTATTAAAATAATAAATAAAGCTATAAAGCTATAAACATTTTTTAACTTGTTTTTTTATTTTAACAGCTAATTAATATATTTTATAATTTAAAAAATAGCTGCGTAATATTTATTAATAAAGTTAAAAATATAATTTTTATGCTTTTATTTTAAGATTTTATTAATATTATTTTTTAAACTATTAAAAGCTTAATAAAAAATAATTAAGCGCTTATTATTTAATATTTCTTGCTATTAATAGTTTTTAAAAAATTAATAATTAATTTAAAACAAAAGCTATTAATTAAATTTATATTTAATTTATTTATAAAAAATATTTATAGTATTAGCTTTAAGCTTAGCAATTAAAAATTTTTAATATTAAAAATAAACTAAAAACTTATTAATAATAAAAAATTTAAAAATAAAAAAAAAGCTTATAGCTTAATAAAAGCTTAATATAAAAAAAGTAATACTTATAAAAATATATTAAAGCTTAATTAATATAATATATTAAATTTTAAAACGTTATAAACTAATTAGTTTATTTAAAAATAATTTATAAAGCGTTAAATTTTTTTTATATTATAAAAACATAATATTTATAATTTTATTAAATATAAGCTTATGCTTAATATATTTAAAAAATAAATAAGCTAAAATTATTATAACTTATATTTATAAAAAATTAAAAATATAAATGCTAAAAAAGATATAAAAAATAATATTTATTAATAAAAGTTAAGCATTTAATAAAAAAAAAGTGCTAATTTTATAAAAATTAATATAAGTATTAAAAAAGCTTAAAAATAAATAAAAGAATTATATTAAAATATTAGTTTAAAAAATATTGTTTTAATTAGTTATTATTTATTAAAAACAATAAAATAATAACTAGAAAAGATTATAATAAAGCTAAAAGCTAGCAGTGCGATAAAGCTAGGAGCCAGCAAAAAAAAATAAAGGCTTGTTATTAAAATGGTTAAGCATAGGCCTAACTTTGCGTATATTTATAAAAGGATTTTTTGCGTAGACTTTAGTTTTTAAATATAATAAACTTTTTATAAAATATAAACATTATGTTTTTTTCTTTTTTAATTAAACCTTTTTATTTTATATTATTATTTTAGATTTAAAAATAATAAGTTTATTAGTTGTTTTATTAGTTAGCTTTGCTATTTCGATATATTAATATTTTCGGTAAGACTTGAAATATTTAACGCTTATTACTTTTTAAAGTACGACTATAAAACAGCAGACTTATATATTAGCTAATTAATATTATAAAAATAATATAACAACTTTTACTGCCTTTTTATTCTTTTTTTAAAAAAGCTGTTTTAAGCAAAACACTTTATTAATTATTTGCTGCTTTTGCTATATAAGCTTACTTAAAATATAAAAAACTAAAGATTATAATAAAACATTAAGCAAATATATGCCGGCTAAAATAGCTAACTATAAAAAAAAAACCTAAAGAAAAAATATTAACTAATTATATAATATATATTAGCTGTTTTAAAAAAAACAGCGATTTATTTTTTTTTTTTTTATTTTATTAAATTCTTTTATTTAGTTTAACTGTTTATAGATCTTTACGCAAGCTTTTGCAAGCTTAGTAAACTAAATTCTTATTTTACTATAAAAAAAAATAACGCACTAAAACTATAAAAGCAATAATTAATAATAATATTATTATATTTTTTATTTTTTAAATATTTATTACTTTTATTTTTTTATATTTTTATAAAATAGATTTATATTTTAATATAGACTTATAATAAAAGAAAAACCGACTTTATAATTTTTTTAGTCTAATATTAAATAATAGCTTTTTAAGCGGAAATATTTTTGCAATATTAACTTTTATTTTTAATTAAATCGACTTTAATTTAATAAATATATTATTAAATAATATAAAAAAAAACAAGTTTTTTTTAAACTTTAAGCATTTTATAATAACTTTATAAGTGCTTATTATTATTTTAATAATATCTTATATTATTAGCTTTTTTATTTTTAACTTTGCTTTTTAATTTTAAAACTTTTTTAATAAAACTAAAGTTATAAAGTGGCTTAAAAAAATAAAGCGACTTTTTAAATTATATTATTTACTTTAATTAAAATAAACTAATTAATTTTTTTACTAAATAAAAACTATTATTAAAAAGCATATTATTTAATATTTAATAAGCATTATTATAAATTAAAATAAAATTAAAAAGATTTTAAAGCAAAAATATAAGCCTAGTAATCTTAAGCAGATTTAATTAAAACATAAACAGCTTGTTTAATTATTTGCTTAAAAATATATTTAGCTTTAAGATTATATTTAGTTTTTTTTCTAGCATTTAGTTTTAATAGCAAAGCTAAAAAAAAAAATATTATTTATTTTTAAAAACTTTTATTTTTATAACTTAATTAAAGCTATTTTAATTAATTAATTATATTAAGTTTTTGTTTAAAACTTAATTATTAAAAAAAAATTATATAATAAAAACTATAATAAAGCTTTAATAATGCTAAAAACTTAGGCAAGCGTTAAATTATCTTTTTTATTTTAAAATATTTTTTTTTTAGTTATTTTTAGCAATAATTATTAATCTTTAAATATATTTATATATTTTATTTAGCTATTAACAACTAAAAACTAAACTATACTTTTACTTATAATAATATTATTATATGCTTTTATAATTAATTAACTTATATTATTATTAGCTATTAAAATAAAAAAATTAAACTTTATAATTAATTAATTAATAGCATAAATTAAAAACTTATTAGTTAATTTAGCATAAATAATTAAAACTATAAACAAGCTTTTTTAGCCAGCCGCTAATAAAAGTTAATATTATATACTATTTAAACAGCTATTATTATAAAAAGCAAACTAATAATAAAGCTATTTAACTAATAATTAATAGATTAATGCTTTTGCTATTTAGGTTTAATAATTTAATTTATTTAATAAAAATAATAATTAAAATAATAATAGGCTTAATAATTTAAAAAATAATCTAAAATATAGCAGATATAATTAATTATATAATAATAATAAAAGCTATAATAACAACAGATATTTTAATAATAAATGTTTTAAATATAAAAGTATAAATTATAAACTAAAGTTTTATTTATTATTATGTAATTATAAAAAATATAAAACTTTTTACTTAATTAATAAAAAACAAGCATTATATATTAAATCTTTAAATATACTGCTATATATTTAATATATAACTATTAACTAAGACAAAACAGTAAAAAAATATATAAAAAAAAAGTATATTATGCTAGCTTTAATATAAATATTTAAAATAACTCTTATTTTTTATTTTTTTGCTGCTAAAGCCGCTTATAAAATATTACGCAAGCATAATTATATACTAGAAAATTTTAAATTAAAACAATAAATAATAAAACTTAAAAAAAAAACCGCTAAAAATATAAAAAATTTACTATTAATAATATAACAAGCTTTAATATTAATTTTTAAGCAACTATTATTAATTAATTAAAAGTTTATATTAAAAATAAACTTTTAAGTAAACTTTATTTATTTAAAACAGCAAAAAATAAAAATCTTAAAATAAAAAAATTATTTTAAGTTTAAATATAGCAAGCAAACTAAATGCTAAAAAAGCAAAAAATATATTATATTAAAAATAATAAATAAAAAATTATTAAATAGCCTGCTAAAATTATTTATTTTTTTTTTAATAAAAATCTTTAATATTAAAATAAGTACTAACGCTATAGCAATAAAAAGACGTTATATTAATAATAATAAAACTATAACCAATAAGCAAACTAGTAAAAATATTTAATAACTAGCTTTAAAATTAGTTAATTAAGCCGAAAATATTATAAAAACAACCTTAAAACTAATAAAAAAAATAAAACGCAAACAAATATTTTTAAATAAAATTTAAGATTTTATAAAAATAAAAGTAAGACTTATATAAAAAAAACTGCTAAGCTTATTCTTTAATATATTATAGCTACTAGCTTTATAAGCTTTTAAAATAAAAAAAACATTTAAAAAAAAAAATATTTAGCTATAGCTAAACTAATTAACTTTTTATATTAATAATTTATTTAAAACAAAAACTGATAATTAATTAATATTAATAATTAAACTATTAATTGTTTTAATTAATAATATTTATATTAAATTTTAAAAATTAACTAAAAAAATCTATAAAGCTTTTAATACTAGTATAAAACTGCTGCAAATAAAAAACTATATTAAAAAAACATTTAAAATTGCTATATAAATTAAAAAAACATTTAAAAACTTGGTAATTATAAGCTTATTTAATATAAAAATATAAGCAAGCTTTATTATTAAAAGCTATATTTAAAAAAATTAAATTTTAATATTTAATATAATTATAACTTAAAATAGCTATTTTATTAAAAAAGCTATATTACTTAATAACTATTAAAAACTTATTATTTAATTAGTTTAAATAGCAAAAAAATATATGCTATAAGTTTTTATATATATTGTTTTAAATAAAATAGCTGCTATTTTATTATTTTTTAAAATAAACTTTTTTAATTTTACTAATTATATGCTATATTTTAATAAAAAAGTTTTAATAGCTATTATTATTATTAGTAATATTTATATTATTGTTTTAGTTATTATATTAATTAAAAACCGATTTTATAATAAAAGCATACTTTAAGCTATAAAAAACTAATAGTTATTTATAGTTATAAAAGCAATATAAATAGCTATTAACCGCTTTTAATTAATAATTAAATCTTTTTATACTTATATGCTATAAAAGTTATTTTTAATAATATAATATATTTTAATAACTAAGTACTTTTAAATAAGCATAAAGTAATATTTTTAAATAAAGCTTTTATTAATTAATTAAATATAAAAAAAAAAGCTTATTATTTAAGCTTTAAAAAAAAAGATTAAATTATTAGATTATTAACTAACGATAAGTTTTTAAAAAGCTTTAAAAAAGTTTTTAATAAAGCTATATAAAATGCTAAAAAAGCAAAACTATTAGCAGTAAAAAAACAGCTATTATAAAAGCTAAATATTTTAGCATATATAATATATAAATTGAAAGCATAAAAAATATATTTTATAAATAATATTAATTATAATAATAGTATACTATTAAAATTAATTTATTAAAAAAAAAAAGCTCTAGCAAATATTTAAAATTAAAATAAAAAAATAAAAACTAAAGATAAAAAAGTTTTCGCTAATATTTATTTCCGCTTTGCTAGACAACTAAAAAAAATATAATTAATTTTTAAACGCTTAAAAAAGATTTAGTAGAACTTAAGCTTTACTAACTTAACTAATTAAAAAAAAGAGCTATTAATTAAGGTTTTTTATAAATAAAAAATAGTATTAGCTTGAAATTTTAACAAAATTAAAAAAATATAAAATAAGATAGCTTTTTTTTATAAAATCTAGACGATCTTATATAAAGCATAGCAAGCTAAAAGTATATTTATTTTTAGCTTTTTTTAAAATTAAGTAATAAACATGCTAAAAACGCAAATAATAAATACTGTTTTTAAAAAAAAATATAAAATATATTAAAATGCCTAGTTTATTATTAAAAAAAAAAATAATAAACTATAATTAATTAATTTAATAATAAAGCTAAATATTATTATTATTTAAAATATATTTTTATTTTATAGTTGCGATAAATTTGCAGAAAAATTTACGATATACTAGATTTTATTTGTTGCAGATTTTTTTTTAAAATATAATTAAATATTTTTTGCTTTAAAAAACTATATAATAACTGCCTTTTTAATACTACTAAAAGTTTTTTAAATAATAACTTTGCTATAAAGCGCTATAAACTTAGTAGCTTATTTTTTCTAAATAGTTAGCTAGATATTATATAATATTATATTAACTAAATATAAACTTTTTTTTAATAATATTAAAATAAAAAGACTTATAATAAAATATAATAATAAAAAAATTAGCCTAAGTATTTAGAAATTTATGCTAAAATATATTAAAAATATTAATATAATTTTATTTAACTTTAAACTTGCTAAAGCTATAGCTAATAAAAAAAAAAGCAAATAATATAAATTATTTACTATACTTATTAGCTATATATATAAAACTTATAAACGCTACCTTATTAAAATAAAAGTAATTAAAATTATAAAATAAAAATTATATTAAAATAAAATAAAAATAAAAATATTTTTTAAAATTATTAGCTATTATAAAATATAAGTATATTATTATATTATTATTGCGTTACCTTTTATTTTATTGCTGCGCTAAAATATTTAATTTATTTAGAAAAATAAATAATAAAAAGCTATAAAAGCTTTTTAAAAAGTTATTATAACTATATTTTGTTTAATTATTTTAAATTATAAAAAAAAAACAATATAGCTTAAAATTAACGCTTTAAGCAAAGGCTAAAGCTATATTTTCTGCTAAAATATTAATAGTATATAATATTTAGCAAAATATAAATTAGGCATATAGCAAGGTTTAAAACTAAATTATAATAAAACTAAAAAAAAATATTTAAATGTTATTAAATTATTAAAATATCTTTAAAATTATTTTTACAGTATTAGGTTTTATTTTAAAATAAATGCTAAAGTTTTAATCGCTTAGCTTAATAATAAATTTTTAGCTTTACTAAAAGCTGTTTTAATTAAATAAATAGCTTTTATTAAAATATTTGATTTTAAACTTTATTATATATTAAAAAAAAAATATATAGCTGCTAATAAACTTTTAAAAAAACTAAAAAAACTATTAAATAAATTAAATAATTAATAAAAAAGTAATATAAAAAAATTTATTAACTTTTAACTTTTTGTTATAATAGTTAACTTATTTATAAAAAAATATAAAAAGCTATTAGCATTTAAAAATAAATAGTTATTAAAGTTATAAAAGATAGCTTAATTTTTTATTATAAAAAAGCTGCTTAATTATTTAATAATTAGAAAAAAAAAAAAATTTTATTGCTATAATATGTTTATTTTTTTTATTTATAATAAATACTTATAAAAAAAAGCTTAATATTTATTTTAAATCTAATAATATATTAACAATAAAAAAAACTAAAAGCATATTATTTAAAAATATTATTTATATTTTAAATATTATAATAAAAACTTAATATATTATAAAATTATAGCTTAATATTATTAGAAAAATATATATAAAAATATAAGCAACGCTTTAAAATGCTGCGTTTTCTGCTAAAAAATATAATCTAGCCGATTAAAAAAAAAATATAAATATAATAAAGCTAAAAATATTTTAACTAGCTAAATGCTTAATATTTAATATATACTTAATAATAATAAATATAAAGCTATTATAAAAGCATGCTATAAAATATTTTTATATTTAAAAGCAATATTTTTAAAAGCTATTAATGCTAGCACTATTAAAATATTTATTTAAAAATAAATTATTTATTAATATAGCTGGCTATTAAAAATTAAATATAATAACAAATTAAAAAACAAAAAAAAAATAAAAAAAGCAGCTAATTAGCTCGGCTATAATTTAACCTATAAAACTATATATTATTTTTAAAGCTAAAGCTTAATTAAAAGCAGCTATTGCTTAATTATTAATAGCTTTATAAAAGTTATTTAAAAAATAAGCAAAAAATAAACTAAAAAACTAAATAAAATTATTTAAACAAATAAAATAATAATTAAATATTATAGCTTTAGCTTATACAAAATAATATATAAGCAATTTTTAATTTTTTTAATAAAAAATATTATATTTACTTAGCAAATAATTAACTAAAACAAAACTATAAATTATATAGATTTATTTATTAATAAAATATAATAATTTACTAAAAAAAAGAAAAATATAGCAATAATATAATAAATTATTATTTAAAAAAGAAAATAAGCTGCTAAAAAAGCTAATTAATAAAACGCTTGCAAAATATAAACTGCCTTTTTAAAGGTTAATAGTTTAATATTATTATATAATATTTTATTAAGCAATAACAAATTATAAAGCGCTAAACTTTTTTATAAATAAAAAGGCCTTTTTTTAATTATTTTTAAAAAAGAAAATAAAAAATATATAATAAAAAAACTAAATAAATATATAAAAAACAGTATTTATACTTTAAACAGCTTAAAGCTATTTATAAAAAATAAAATAAAATTTTAAAAATCTATAAACCTTTTATAAAATAAATAAACAATAGAATATTTAAAAGCAGTTTTATTTAATTAATAAAACAATAAATAACTAAGCGAAGCTAATATTAATTATTTAAAAAATAAATAATAAAAAATTATCGAAGATAAATAATCTTAGCAAAAAATTAAAATTTTAATTATTATAAAAAAAAAAAAAGAATATTTAAAAATAAAAAGATTTTAAAAAAAATTAACGTTATTATAAATAAAACTAAATAAAGCTATCGCAAAAATTATTAAACTTATATTATTATTTTATATTTTAATATTATTATTACTAAGCTTAAAAATAACTTAATTAAAAGGCAAAGCGTAGATTTAATTACTACTTAGTTTTTAGTTCTAGCATTATTTTATATCTTAATATTACTATTATTAAGCTTAAAAATAACTTAATTAAAAAAAAAAAAATAAAATTAATCAAGTTATTATTTAAAAAACTGCAAAAAAAAAACCTTGCTTGTTTTACTTATATAATAACTTAATTTATAAAATTACTTTTATTTTTAGCAATTTATATATTAAAACTTTAGCAATAATAATTAGCTAGTTGCTTTATATAAAAAACTTGCGCAAGCTATTTATAAAATTAAAATCTTTTTTTTAATTATAATAATCTCTTTTATTATAAAAATAAATATATTATTTTTAATTATTATAATATTTGCAGGCTGTTTAATTTATTAAATATATATAATTTTTATATATACTGCTTTAAAGGTTATTTAATCGGCAACTAAAAAAAAGCTATATATTAAATTAACTTTTACTTTTAAAATTAAAAAACTTATTTATATAAGTCTAGCAAAAAATTAAATTTAAACGCTTAAGTTATTAAATAATTAATGTTATTAATTATAATAAATAGTTTAATATAAATAATATATATTTATTAAATAGCTTTTTATTTTATAGCTTAATATATAAAAGCATTAATTAATTATTTTTATAAGCTGCTATATACTATTTTAAAATATTAATAATAAAAGGCTAAATAATATTAAAAAAGCTAAATAAAATAATTTATTATATATATTTTTTTTTAGCATAATTATTTAAAGCTTTAATATTAAAATATTATAAAGCCTAGCTATAATAATAAAAATAGTTAATAATAATTAATTAAAAGCTTTTTTTTAGCAAAAAAAAAAAAATAATAATTTTATTTATTTATATATATAATTAAACAGCTAAAGCTTAAAGCGCTTAAAAGCTATAAAAGCTTTGTTTTAAATTATATATATATGCTTATAATTAAAAATTATAGCCGGAATAATAGCAGAATAAAGTATTAAAAATATAACTAAATATTATAACTAAAAACTTAAAACCAAAAGTTTTACTAAAATAGTTAAACACAAGCTTAATTAACTATAAAAAATAAATAAAGCTTTACTAATAATAATATTAACTAATTAATCTGCGCAGTTAATTAAACAACTAATATTAAAATATATTAATTTAATTAAAAAAAAGCTACTTAATATTTTATTACAATAAAACTTCTTTTTAATAAATTATAGTAAAATATTAAAAAATAAGCGCTAAGTATATTAAGCAAAGCTTTAATAGCTAAAAAAAATAAAAAGACATGCTAAAAAAAGCTTAGTAAAAATATAATTTAAATATAAATAATATATAGCAATATTAAAATATTTAGTTTAATTAAAAAGTAAAAAAACTTTAAAAGTATTATAAATATAAATATTAATAGTATAACAAGTTATTATAACTAAACTATTAAAGCAACTAGTAATTATAACTTAAACCTGCAAGCAATTATTTATTATTTCGCTAAATAAATTTATGTTAAACTTATATATATTATAACTAATATAAAAAATATAATTATAAAGCAAATAAATTAAACTATTTATAATAAAAAGCAAGTAATTAAAATGCTAGCGTTTAAATAATTTAATTAAAAAAAAATAAAAAAGAAAAAGTTGTAGAAGTAAAAGTCTTAAGTTAAAGTAGATATAAGTAAAAAAAAAGTATAAATAAATAGCTTAATAAAAAAAAAAAAGTAGTAAAAAAAAAAAAGTTTTAGCAAAAACTATTTAAAACTATTTATTTTGCTTAAAATAACTTATGCTTTTTTTTTAGCTATAAAAAAAAACTAACTAACTATTAAAATAAAAAGCATTTTTTAAGTTAGCAGATAAGCTTAAAACTACTTAAAAAGCATATATAATATATTAATTACTTTTTTTTTTTTATTATTTAGTTAAACAAACTAAAATTAACCTTTTTTTTTATTTGCCTTATATATAATCACCAGCTTTTAATAACTATATTATCTAGCTGCTAGACTTTAAAAGTGCTTTTTTTAAAATATTTTTTAAAAGTTTAAAAAAAAAGCAAAAATAAAAATAATTAAAAGGCTGCTAAATATTAATTATTTAAATATAAAACTTAACTCTTTTATGTTTTTTCTTTTTTTTATTAATTATTTTACCTATTTAATTAATTATTAACGCTAGTAATAAAAGCATAAAAAGGTAATAAAAATTAAGCCAAGTTATTTTGCTATAAAAAAAACTATTAAATAAATACTAGCTTTTTTTTTTTTCTTTTTATATATATTGTTTTTTTTATTTACTTAAAAAAGATATTACACCTAGCATTAACTAAAACAAAAAAAAACAGCACACCTTTAATAATTATTATTTTTTTTACTTTAATTATTTATATTTTCTAATTACTTTATTATTTAATTATTATAAAGCTAACTTGTTGCGCTACTTTTTTTATTTATAAAAGTTAAGCATATTATAGCTTAATATATAAATTTTATATTTAAACTAGGCAACCTTGCAGATTTAAACAGCTTTTTTTTAAGTATTAAAAGATATAATTAGCAAAGTTTTTTAAAACTACTTGTTTTAAACATAAAAAAACAGACTATAAATAGCTATAAAAATAAGCAACTAATATATACAAAAGTAAATATAATTAAAAAAAACGCTTAAAAATTAATTTGTTTTAAAAAATATAATAAAGCAAAGATTTTTTAATAAAATTGCTTTTATAATAATTAATACTTTTTAAAAATTATAAAAACCTAGTAATAAAAACTAATAGCTAAGCATATTAAAAATCGATAGCTTTATTTTTACTATTATATATATATTTAAACTTAAAATTATTAGCAAAAAATTATTTACGGTTATATTTATAGCATTTTTAATTAATAATTAAATTTTTTTTATTTTTAGTAGCTATTTTATTAATAAGCTAAATAAAAATATTAGCTTTGCGATTTTTAAAAGATTATAACTTATACCTAGAAATATTACTAACAATTATTAGTTTTTAATAATTTATAATATTAAAAAATAAAACTTATATTTTTTAGACTTGATATTTAATAAAGAAATATTTAATAATTACTTTAAATTTGCAGCAGCTTTTTAATAAGCATAGACTTTTTTAATTAAAGCTTAACTTTTATAGCTTTTATATATTATTTTACTACTAAAACTTTAATAAGTAAATATATAAAAATATAATTATTATTATATTATATATATGCTATTAGTTTTTATAATATAAAAATAGTTTAAAAAGCTTATAAAAACTAATAAAAAAAAGCCTTATATTTTATATATAGCTTTATTTAAGTTAAAAATAATATAATTTTTTAAAAAATATTTAGCTGTATTTATTAAAATAAAAAAACTTAAAAATAAAATATAAGCATTAATTTTATAGTAGTTAAGCAAAAAAATCTCGGTTTTAGTTTATAATAATTTTTATATATTTATAAACAAAAATTTTAAAAACTTAAAGCGTTTAATTAATTATATTTATAGCTAATTAAACCTAGTACTTAATAATTTAAAGCTATAAAAATATTTTATTAAAAACTATATTTTTATTTTTAAAAAATTTCTAACTAAAAAATAAAAAAACAAATATATATATATAGCAAACCAACTTTTTTTTTTTATAATTAACTATATAAAATAAGTAAACTATAGCCTCGGCGCATAAATAATTAATAAAATAGTTAAATATATAAAATAAAAGTAAATAAATACTTATAATTTTAAAGCTTTTTTGCAGGTGTTTTTTTATAATAAGCTAAATATTATATATAAGTTTTACTATAAATAGCTGTTTAGCGCAAATAAACCTTATAATAAATTTAAAGATTAGTTAGTATTAAAAATTTATAATTTTAAAGTGTAATAAGTAATTATAAAAAGCATATAATCTTACGACCTAAAATTAAATAAAAAAAACTATTTTTATACTATATTTATTAATAAAACTAAAAAAATCGCTTATTTTATTAATTTAGTTTTTAATATTAATTTTAAATATAAACAAGTTATTTATAAGCATTAAAAAAATATATTTAAAATAATTAAAAATATTTAAGTTAATATTATTTTTTTTATAATATTAAAGCTAAAAAAAATTATTAGCTTTATAATATATTATTAAAATAATAAATAAAGCTATAAAGCTATAAACGTTTTTTAACTTGCTTTTTTATTTTAACGGCTAATTAATACGCTTTACGATTTAAAAAATAGCTATATAATATTTATTAATAAAATTAAAAATATAATCTTTATATTTTTATTTTAAGATTTTATTAGCATTATTTTTTAAATTATTAAAAGCTTAATAAAAAATAGCTAAGCGCTTATTACTTAATACTTTTTACTATTAGCAGTTTTTAAAAAATTAATAATTAATTTAAAATAAAAGCTGCTAACTAAGTTTATATCTAATTTATTTATAAAAAATATTTATAGCATTAGCTTTAAGCCTAATAATTAAAAGTTTTTAATATTAAAAATAAACTAAAAACCTGCTAGTAATAAAAAATCTAAAAATAAAAAAAAAGCCTATAGCTTAATAAAAGCTCGATATAAAAAAGGCAATACTTATAAAAATATATTAAAGCTTAATTAATATAATATACTAGATCTTAAAATATTATAAACTAATTAGCTTATTTAAAAACAATTTATAAAGCGCTAAGTTTTTTTTATGTTATAAAAACGCAATATTTATAATTTTATTAAATATAAGCTTATACTTAATATGCTTAAAAAATAAATAAGCTAGAATTATTACAACTTATATCTATAAAAAATTAAAAATATAAATGCTAAAAAAAATATAAAAAATAATATTTGTTAATAAAAGCTAAGCATTTAATAAAAAAAAAGTGCTAATCTTATAAAAATTAATATAAGTACTAGAAAAGCTTAAAAACAAATAAAAAAACTATACTAAAGCATTAATTTAAGAAATATTATTTTAATTAGTTATTATTTATTAAAAATAATAAAATAATAACTAGAAAAGATTACGATAAAACTAAAAGCTAGCAAAAAAAAATAAAAGCTTATTATTAAAATAGTTAAGCACAGGCTTAACTTTATATATATTTATAAAGAAATTTTTTATATAAACTTTAGTTTTTAAATATAGTAAACTTTTTATAAAATATAAATATCGCGTTTTTTTCTTTTTTAATTAGACCTTTTTACTTTATATTATTATTTTAAATTTAAATATAATAGGTTTATTAGTTGTTTTATTAGTTAGCTTCGCTATCCCGACGCAGCAGAAAAAAATAAAAGCTTATTATTAAAAATAGTTAAGCATAAGCTTAACTTTATATATATTTATAAAAAAATTTCTCGCGTAAATTTTAGTTTTTAAATATAGCAGACTTTTATAAAATATAAACATTGCGTTTTTTTCTTTTTTAATTAAACCTTTTTACTTTATATTATTATTTTAGATTTAAATATAATAGGTTTATTAATTGTTTTATTAGTTGGCTTTGCTATTTTAACATATTATGCTAGAGTTAAGGTTGCTATAGCTTTTTTTTTACTGCTGTTTAACTTTTTTTTTTTTTTTTATTTTTTTTTTAGCTAAAGTAGCTAAAAAAAGTGCTAAAATTTATTATTTTAATATATTACTAGTTTTAAATATCTTTAAAATTTTTAAACTTAATTTTTAATTTTTAATTTTTAATAATATAATTTAAATTTAGTTTATTAATTATTAAATAAAAAATTACCTTATATAATATTTATAACTTTTTTTATTATTTAAATATTTTTTTAATATATTTTTAAAGGCTTATTTTATAAGCTAACTATTATTTAACTTTTTA
>MU380433.1:0-39845 GCA_022495085.1 Xylaria sp. FL1042
ATAATAGCTTAAATATTTTTAAAATTATTAAAATATAAATAAATAATATTTTAAGCTTTATAATATTAAAGTTTTTATTATATAAAAAAAAAAAGCTTAAACAAGTAAAATTTTATATAAAGCTAAAAAAAACTTTATTTTTTAATTATTTTATTAAGTTTAATAGTAAAAAGATTTTTTTATATAAAAATAATATTATAATAACTTAAAAAAGCTAAGTTAAAAATTTAGCTAAAATTAATTTTTATATAAAAAAATTTACTTAAGCTTATATTTTTTAATAGGCTTAAAATATATATATTAGCAGTATATGCTAATTAAAAGCTATATATAATTTTATTATTATAGTTTAAATAATTAACTTATAATTATATAATATTAAAACATTAAATAAATAAATTAAATAATAAATAAATAATTTAAGTTAAAAACTTATATTTATTTTTTTTAATTTTAATTATATAAAGCTATTTATTTTTATAAATAACTTATTTATTAATAATTTAAATATAACGTTTTAATTTAAATTTATTATTATATTAGCAATTAAAGCTTATATAAAAAATATAATAAACTTAAATTTTAAAATTAAAAATAATATTATATATTAAAACTTAAATAAATATAAACATATTATATAAAATGTTTTAGCTAGCAAATTATATAATATAATAAATAGTTTTAATAGCGTTATTATTTTTTATATAACTTTTTAAAAAATTATAAAAATATTTAATTTATTTTTAATTTTAATTGTTTTATATTTAAACTTAAAATTATTATATAATTGGTTAATTAAGCTAAAAATAACGCAAAAAAAAAAACTAATAATTAATATTATATTTTTTTAAAAATTATATAAAAAAAAAAAAATCTTTAAAATATAATAAATTAATAATAAAAATAATCTAGTAGACGCGTTTATTAAGCATATATTAAACTAAGCGTTAAAAACTTTAGTTTTTATAAATAAGCTGTTTATATAAATTAAAGCACTTATTAAAAAACTATAAAAAATATGCTTATATAATAAAAAGCAGCTAATAATTAAATTATAGTAAAAAAAGCAAGCATTATATATAAGCGTTAAAAAAAATATTATATATAAATATTAAATAAAATATTATATATAAGCATTAAAAAAAAAAAAAGCATAAAAAAATAATAAAATTTTTATTTATATTTTAAAAAGCTTAAAATATTATATAAATAAAATTATTATTTTTTTAATTATAAACTAAATAACGCGCGCTATATAAACGTTAAATATATATAATATAAGCGCTATTTTAAAAGCTAAAAATATAATAATAAACTTTAAAAAGCGTATTATTATAATTATAATAGCTGCTATATAAACTATTAATATATTTATTAAATATTATAGTTTTATAACTTTAAACTAAAATAGCTTAAAAATATTTTTTTTAATAAATAAGTTTTATTTAAATGTTAGCTAAATTATTATTGCGTAATATTTTAAAAATAATATTAATTAAAAAAATAATAGTAATAATATTTTTTTTTTATTATTATATAATAAAATATATTAATAAAAAAATATATTAAAAACTATTTATATAAAAAGCAAAGTAAAAAAAATATATATATTTATATATAAAGCTTATATAAAAGCTTAATAAGCTAAAGTTTTTATAAAAAAATAATATTTTTTAATAATATTATTATTAAGCGTATAAATAAAGTTTTTAAACTAGGCGATCTTATTAAGCGGTAAAAATATAAAATATAAATAATTAATAATAAAAGCAAAAATAGTAGTAAATATATTATTATTATTATTATTATTAATAACTTTACTTATTTTATTATTAATATAACGCTTTAAATAATAAAAAGCTTTATATATAATAATAATAATAATAATAATAATAATATTACTGCTGCTAATAATATTATTATTGCTATTATTATTATTATTATTATTTTATATAATTATTTTTATTAGTATAGCTTTAAAAATAATAGCGGAAAGGTATATATATAACATGTGTATATATATATATATATATATATATATATATATACGTATAGAAAAAAAAAAAAAAAAAAAGGGAAAATAAGCATAAGAGTAGTTTATTTATAAACTATAAAGGCAGACTTATAAAGTGCTCGGGAAAGTCACGTATAAAAGGGAAGTCACGTACGGAAAGAAAGTCACGTACGGCAGGCACTTATAAAGTGCTCGGGAAAGTCACGTATAAAAAGCACTTGCAAATTGCTTAAAGAAGTTACGTATAAAAAAGCACTTATAGACCAGCCCTTTCCTTTGCGCGCGCGAAAATATCTTATAACATAATATATATATAGTAAAGACAGCAATTTAATATGCTATTAAAGTAATTTTATTAGCTACAGGTTAACTATATAATATAGCTGTTATTTTCTTGCGTTTATAGTTTTTTATATTTTTTAATAATTATATAAAGGCGTATTATAGTTAAAAAAAAAAAGAGCTAATATTAAAATACTAATATTAACTATATATAAAGCTATTGCTTTTAATTATATATAAAGCTATTTATATATAAGTTAAACTAATTTACCGGCTTAATTAATTAAGCGGTATATATACGTAAAATTTTTTTTTTTAAAAAGAATTTTTTATATAAAGGTTTTACTTTTTTATTATTTAGCTAAATAAATTAATAAATATAGTTATTTATTTTATTTATTTATTTACGTATAATATTATACCTTTTAACCACTTAATAAAAGTTAAATATTATATTTTTTATAATATTTATAGCTTTAATAATAATAACACTTTTTTTATTTTTAAATAAAGTAAAATAATAAGCTTATTTATATTTTATAATAATTAACGCGTTATTTATTATATTAATTTAAAAGCTTGTTTTATTTATATTTTAAATATTTTTAAAAGTAATTTTTTTTTTATATAATATTTTTTAACTTATTAAAATATTTGCTAATAATATTAATATTTTTAAAAAAAGCATAGTTTTAATTAAGCTTTTTTTATAGCTATATTAAATAACTATATTATTAAATAAAGTAAATAACTTATAATTTTTTAATAATTAAAAGATTAAAATTAAATAAATATATTTTTACTTTTAAAATATAATTAATAACTTTTATAATTAATTTAATATATATAATTAAATTTATTTAATTAAAGTAGTTAATATAGTTATAAATAGCTTATTTTTTTATAAGCTTTAGTTTTAATAATAAAAATAATAATTAAAATTAACTATTATAACTTATAAGTTAATTTTAAAAAACTATATATATAATATTAAAAAACCGCGTTATAATTACTACTTTTATAAAAAAATAGTTTTTAAAGTAATTAAGTGCTTTTTAAACATTATTTTTTATTTTTAAGGCTTAATTTTAATAGCGCAGGTGTTTTTTTAATAATTCTATTAAAAAGATGCTAAATAATAGCGAATAAATTAATATGGCAAATTAAGTGTTAAGCACCTACTTTAATAGGTGGCGCGAAGCGAATACCGATTAAAGTGGGGGTGTGGCACGATTAATGGTTTGGATTTAAACAGGATTGCCTACTTTACATAGCGGCTACTCGCCGCGGACGCTAATTGTGCTTGCCGGCAGTTGCTGGACGCCTTTTGCCGTAGAACCGGCTACGGAGGCTTTTAATAGTCTGTTGGAGGCCGCGGCTCCGGCGGGGGATATTTACCTTGCTGGACTGACTTTCTTACAGCTACAGCGTATCCGCCGCTTTAGCTTAATACTCTCGTCCTTATGCTCCTATGCCTAAGGTGTACGCAAAAGATATAGACGGGCCTGCGTACTGTTCTCTGTGCGCCATTTTAGCGCCTTGTTCGACAGGGCTTTTAACGCTGTGGGCAGCTGTGTCGACTTTTCCTTTGACTATCTCTATGCGGTACGATAAGACCTGCCTGTCGCTTTAGACATGGCCTCCCATTTGATCAACTTTACGAGGCTTTTCTGTTATGGTTAGCTAAGCCACTTGCCGTCTGCCTCTACACGCTCGCGAAGCAAGGGTTGCCGTTTTTCTCGTGCCTTCCCTACTGAGAATGAAGTCTCTTGCCAACCATCGAGACTGTAAATGATTGACAATAATACCCGCGCACTGCTGGTTGTTCTCGTAAGTCGGAACCATATCGGGTGATTCGGGGTCAGCGCAACAATGTACGAGCAGGTCTGCATATCGGACGCGGGAAATATTTTTTGCCGCCAAATCATCTTCCATAGCGAAAACGGCGGGTTGTGTGATATATCATATGACTGACCCCATTGATCTCCAGGAACGTTTGTCTCCCGTCTCACGCGCATTACTTAGCTTGAGGAAGGAAGCCGCAGCAAGCGCTCTATGTTTGGCTGTCAGCCTCCGCAACAGAAACCTCCTAGATCGTCAAGAGTGCTGGGCAAGGAACCGAGACAATAGTATCGTGATTATCATAATCCGCGGTGCGATAAACGAGGGTATTTAGGCGTAGTGATTGTCTTGCCATCGTCGAGGGTTCGTTGGTGCACGGGTGTTTTTTGATCTGGCGCTGATAGTATAGAACGTCAGACATGCGAGGGAGTACTTGAAGCAGAATGGGAGAGCTTGAACGGACCAATTCTGAAGGTTAACAGTACAATGTGAAAGCTGCGCGGCTGGCAGGAGCGGTCGATGCTGGAAGAAGCAGGAAGTACAGCGTCACGACAAACGGCGCGAGTGAGAATTGGGGCAGAATGAAACCGTTTTACGGACCGTTTTGTCCTGCATAACTATGCATAAAGTATTCCTTCAGTCGCCTGCCTGAAGATGGACTGAGCCGAGCCTGAGCAAAAGCGGCGGCTACACTAAACCCAATCCGTCGCGCGTTTTCTAAGTGGTAAAACGTAGAACCCTCCTTCTACCAATCTGTCGATCACATGTAGTATAGTATATGCGTATAGTACATACTAGGCGGATGGCCTCGAACTTGAACATACCTAGTATTTAACATGAATATTGAAGATCATAAAGCGTCTTGTTTCGCTTTGAATTGTCTAGTCATTTTCAGCCCACTCTGGGTGTGGCACCTTCATCCCCATGATGAGAACGCCTCCATGCGTGATTAATCTCTCTAAGACAAGTACAGCGTTACTCGTATACAGATCGCGTGTTGTGCGATTCCAGCAGGCCTTTGCTATAACACTTAATGTCTTCCGTGCTATCCCTTGCACTGACAGTGTCGTACTGTATCTAGGAACCCCGGCCTCTGAGCAGTTAATCGTACTGGTGTAGTTTTCTCATTCCCTTCTTCTGCCTACTGCATACTACTAAGTAAGTGGTATATATTATAACATCTCGAAGCCTTGCATCTGGTCTGCTCAGCACACTAGCCAATGGCAGCCACATGCGGACATGGTCTGATTCTGATGTCAGAAAGAAACGCGGGTGTCTCCCGATTTGATAATACAAGCCAGAGCTGCATCTTGGTAACCTTGGTGTAGGCGAGGCACACCAGCTTAAACCTCAGTAGTGGCCAGTAGCCAACAATAATGTCAGCTCTCTAGAGTCGGCGAACCATCATGCGTGCCATCGATCCATCGTCCACTTTTACCACCTTCCTTCAAGACAACCCTGAGGCCCTCGATAGCCATTCGCTTGTCTACCGCTTTGCACATGTCGTAGATAGTTAAGGCTGCTGTGGAGGCAGCGGTCAATGCTTCCATTTCCACTCCAGTTTTGCCTTCGCAAGTAACAATCGCCTCGATATCCACGCGACCTGCGTCATCTGGACCTTGCACTACATCAAGATTCACGGTTACTTTGGATAGCGCAATGGGATGACAAAGTGGAATGAGGTCTGCTGTTTTCTTTGCAGCCATGATTCCAGCAACACGCGCCACACCCAGAACATCGCCCTTCTGAATTTGGTTCTCTTCTATGAGGCGGCAAGCAGTCTTGTCCGTAAACCGAACACTACACACTGCTTTGGCTAGCCTCTTACTCGGCGTTTTATCCGAAATAGAGACCATATGAGCGGCACCGGACTCGGAAACATGCGTTAGCTTGTTCCTATCGACTTGACGTTCGCGTTGCCGCCGTGTGCTGGAGAAACGACGAAGTTGTTGTTGTTGTAGGTGCATACGGCTTGATAAGGTCAGTAACGGTGATATGCCGTTAAATAGATACGACCCCCGGGTGATCCGATCTGTCACGGAGTCTGGGCGCAACATGTCATGACAGCTGTCATATTTCGGCCGCTCCAAATCTGCCAGGCAAACCGTTAAGCTTGAGCCTACAGGAAAGCCTAGCCCGAACTCATTTCGGTCTGTAGTTTCCCTTCGTCTTTAGTGGCAGGCAAGGATGTTTTACCCACCTATCAGGATCATCGGTCTGTTTTTCATATGTTCTAATTCGCCAATGCCTGCGTGTTTCGCTTTCTTTCTCTTCACAGCTAGGCCGATCACATTCAAGAGCTCTTGCTCGTTTGGTGCGAGACCAGGCTGTGTGGAATCATCTCTCAGGCCTTGCTTCCTATCCATCTCTACCTGCTTCATGATCTCGAAGACTGATTCATCAATCGGCTCTCCATTGTTCGATTGTCTTAGAATGTCTCGTAGTGAAACTTCGGCATTGCCGAAGAGGCAAACTTTGAGATTTCCGTCGCTCGTGATGCGAAGCCGATTACACGTTCCGCAGAAGTTGTGCGTCATGCTAGTGATAAAGCCGAGACTGCCAACAAAGCCTGGAATCTTATAGGTCTTGCTCGTATCGTTTTTATGGCCGTCCACCTTTTCGAGCTGTGGATACTCTTTCTTGATAAGATCCAACATCTCAGAGTAGCTAAACATCTTCCCTTCATTCCATTTATTGCCATCAAATGGCATGTACTCAATGAATCTTACCTCGATGTTCTTCTCGCGAGTCATCTCGACAAAGGGCATGATCTCCCTGTCGTTGATACCCCTCATAATAACAGAGTTGATCTTCAACTTGATACCTGCGCCGTGTTTGTTGAGTTCCAAGACCTTTTCTATGCTCTTCATGACTGCGTCAAACCCTTTTCTTCTGGTCATGATTTGAAATTGCCACGGATCGAGTGTGTCCAGACTCAGATTGACACCAGTTAAGCCTGCTTCGACCATGCCTTCTAACTTGCGATGTAAGACCAGTCCATTAGTTGTCAAGCATAATTCTCGAAGACCATGGGACCTAAGGGCTCCGATCTGCCTCATCAACGGCAAGATGTCTTTCCTAACTGTTGGCTCGCCACCCGTGAGACGGATCTTGGTAACACCTTGAGAGACGAAGAGTGATGAAAGCATGATAATCTCGGGTGTCGTCAACAGCTCCTTTGGTGGTGACAGAGGAACACCTTCCTCTGGCATACAGTAAACACATCGAAGGTTACACCTCTCCGTGAGCGAGATACGTAGGTAATCATGCTGTCGGTGGAAGGTATCTGTGAGAAAGTCTGAGAAGGGCTTAGCATCGTTTATAGGCTGCCGACGAGGTGAGCGCCTGTTCAGAGCTGGGTTCTGAGCGGGCTGCGATATATCATGGCTGGGTGTGATGGCCGTAGCGGTTGCTGTAGTTGCGGCATAGCGCACGAGCGCGATGAACCGATGAGGCCTGGACATCGGCATCGGCGTCGGGATCGGCACCAGCTTTGGTCCCAATAGCCTTGTAGACCGGGCCGCCGAGATTAGGGGCAGCATCGCGGAGAGAAGGAAACGAAGGGAGAGCTTTGATGCAGTAGTTACGCGTACTTGGTACTTGCTTCAATAACTAAGTCAATGGTCTTATAAATACAAGGACAACTATCTAGGTAGTTGTCACGATTACCCGGTGATAAGAATAAAGATGGAGCCCTTCGCCACCCTATATTCGGAGCCCGATGTCCCAGCCGCAAACCCAGGTAGGGTAAGTCAAAAGTGTGGGGACATAGACCGGGTATAAGACTGAGAGCGGAGCATCAAATCGGTCCTACCTGTGATTGGACGAAAACGTCACGGTGCTGAGTGTTCGCCCTGGTGCGGTACATCAGTACCTCCCAGGTAAGCATCTTTTTATCTTTTTTATCTCTACCGCACCTACCTAGCTTAGTACCTGTATGTATGTGTACCTCCATGCCAGTCATCTCTACTCTAGCTACCTTACACAACAACCACGATACCTATTTACACTAAGTAGACATCGTGAACCTTCACCGAATCCCAAAAAGGCGACTGGAAAGTCCCTTGACGCCGGTGTCCAATCAGCCCTCTTCTTCGGCACCTCACTTTAGACTATCTACTTGCGAGCAGCAAATACATACGCCCCTATTTTGTGAGATGACCACTGTCCACCCTGACTGGTCCAATCGATTGAAACCGGAGTATCAAATGAGTCGTCCGAGCGACCCTCGTCCAGACGGCCATATCTATCGTGTGCTTACATCACTTCGAGGTCATTGTTCTGTCAGCATACATACAATATCAGTGAGAAAGCAGGACTATGCATCTCACCAAACCCTTTAAATGTATTGCCCCTCCCAGCAACCCTGGCTCATCTTTTACATGTCCAACCTCTCTTCAAAAATGTACGTGAGGTACTGACCCTTTGGCACCGGCAGCGTCTGCCTACAGCGTCTCGAGCCCTGACGGAAAGTATGTGGCCACCTTACTACCAACTGGCATCGCCATCCGATCCATCTCATCGTTGGGCATCATTCGGACCATCAAACTGGCGTCAGATCTTTACGGTGGGGTGACGAGCTTGTCATGGTCGCCGTCGTCTACGAGGGTCTTGGTTGCCATCGCCGATCAATTTCATGTCTTCTCTGCACCGAGCGGCGATTTTCACAGTCTTGTGCAGATTCCCCAGCCACCAAGCACTAAGCCAGCATTTGCCAGCTTTGGTGCTACGGATGATGAAGTCTGCATCTTCTCCCCCCTTGGCATCAAGCTGACCATTTTCAACGTCGTGTCGTCCAAGGCAGTGGAAATCGGCAATCCCAAGTTCTTCAGCATTGTGGCTGCATTGAAGGGGTGTTCTTTTCGACCAAGCACCCATCATCTGGCCCTGCTCACTAGGACAGCCGGTAGAGACATGGTTAGCATTCATTCTGCAGATACGCGCGAAATCCAGCGATCCTGGTATCCAGAAACAGTCGACGCTCAGGGCTTGTCGTGGACGCCAGATGGAAGATGGTTGGTAGTGTGGGATTCCCCAGCTCATGGCACCAGGGTCCTTTTCTGTACTCATGACGGCCACGTCTACAAAGACTGGTGTGGCGACTTCCCGCACTCTGCATTGGACGACGGCATGGGTTCATACGCACCCGGCGTTAAGGCTTTGGCCTTTAGCCCAAATGGACGGTACACAGCAGCAGCCGACGGGTCTAATCGTATTACCATATTCAACGACCGATTGGTGGAGGAGTTGCGGCTCCATCATGCTCCGACCGTTGAGCCTAAGGAAACACTGCAGGTAGGTGTTCGCTGATGTCGTCGACACTATGCCGTGTAGTGTTACTAATTGGAAATCAAGATCTGGCAAGAACAGATTGAACTACGGGCTGGGCAACGGGCTGTTCCGTCCTTCATTAAAGCCACGCAGGCCGTGAGCCCACCCGGCCTATCATCAAACAGCATCTCAGACACCCGGTATGGTTGCAATCTCACCAAATTCGATTCTTCATCCTCTCTCTTGGCGTCACGGCTTGATGATGCACCGACCACCATATGGATCTGGGATGTTCCTTGCTCTGAGCTTCGAGCGGTGATTATGTATCACGCAAATATCACCAAAGTGGAGTGGCATCCTACGAAACCAGAACTATTGCTCATGAGGTGTGAAGGTGAAGGCTACAGTGGTCTCGTATTTGTCTGGGATCCCCTCAGCAGCGGCCCGTATCCGATCGAATTTTCGCGCCACCTACCAAGCGCCAAGGTTACTGGCCGCACTGATGCCACATGGCTGGAGACTATCACTGACTCTGCAGCTCTGTTTTTCACCGATCATGCAAAATACATGCTTGCTTCTCTCGCGGACACCGACCTTGGCACAGAAGAAGCCCTGCCCTGGGCAACGCGGGCTGCAGTCAATTCACATGTGAACATGGATATCTCAAAAGATTTCGACGTCTCAAATAATGACTCAGATGATAATAACAGCACTAACATGGACGAAGCGATAACCGAACTTGATGATACATTCCACTTTAAGAAGTCGCCTGTGTCATGAGCGGTACTGGCATGAGCTCTGGGTCGGGGTGGTTTCCTCACTCGTGTTGGAGGTCTGTCACATCTCATTTTTCTGAGGTGTCAAATTTTGGTTCAGCACTTTAGGCGCTTTATCTGACCACCACACGCCGTTGCATCTTGTCACATTGGGGTCATCGGCGATCTCCCGCTGCAATCAATAATACATAAATTAAAGGCCTCTAGGATAGCAATCTCGAAACAGAGGCTGCACTTGCTAACTTTTTTGAGCTGATGAGAAGTGCACGGTGTAGTTGAAGGGACAATGGGTCGCCGTAATAGGCGATTCCTGATAGAAGACATGGGTCAGGTCGAAATTATTACTGTGCAAGGATTTGACCCAATCGGTATGGCAAACGTCGGAGACGCGGCTTATTAGCCAATACAATGTTGTCCCATTCAGCAGCCACCCGACCAAAAATTGTATGATCGTCAAGCAATACCCATGCACAGAGACATCTTTGTGGAATGCATGTCACTAACTTCTGACGATGCGCTTTCGAAGATATTCACGATATTCTTTACCTACGGCATACGACCATGATGTACCAAGATGTTTGTAGAGAGGGTTCCTCGAGGGCGTTCAGAACATACCAGAAAGACATTAATCATGAAGAAAGTACGGATCTCATGAAACCTTGTCTGCTTTCAATGGCCGGTACCGATGGTGGGGGGTGGCCCGTGAATCTCGAACACAATCGACTTACTTTACCCCCACGAGTCTTACAACCGTACTCCCAGGAGAGCCTTCAAAACTTTAAGGCACTAACCGGGTTCCCGGGTTGAAACCTGAGTCAGCATGGGGTATAATAAGAGATTACCAAGTTTACCCCTTGAACGGCCAATCCATTTCTCTCCAGGGATTCATCCAAACATGCGTGCAGCTTGGTCTCGCATAAACTCGGGTTTCGTTGAGCAAGGTGCAATCTTCATTCGTTAAGAATACCTCATGTTTTACGGAACTGAAAGGCCTTTCACATCTCTAGGCTCAAATCAACTCTCAACATTCGGTAATGTCCTACTGCATTACTCCCATGTTCAATTAAATGTACCCTCCGACAAGCATGTCGCATAGGGTTGGCAGCATAACGTCGAGTGCAGATGCACATTTTGTGATTTATCGGAGGCGGCTAGATGGTGGCTACATGCAGCTTTGAAGGAGTGAGGGAGGTTACTAGCCCTATCATGAATACATTGATGAAAATAGACATTTTTGCTGTTAGTTCCATCCTCACCACTTGTCAAATATCCCTCCATGTCCTACACCGATACTACGCCAACTATCTCAATACGTCTTCTTGCAGGCCTCGGCTTGCATCTGACCCTTGAGCTTTCCCAACCCAGCATCTGCGTCATCGCGGTGATGGCTATCTTTAACGGAATACCACTTTCTCTCAGTAGCTTCGATCGATCTGCTTTGTCGTGCAACATAAATAGATTCGTGTCGGATCATTTCCATTGTCGTTATTGTTCCACCCGCTCGCTCACCAAGGCACTTTCAGCTGAGTCATTACAAGTGAAGCCTCGTGTTCTGCAGTAGCCCGCACGTCATGCCTTCAGAATTGGTATATCAACATCAACCACAAACACCCATCAATGGAACCATTTCAGGCCTGGCGCCTCCTGGAAATGAGACGGGCTACTATCATATCCCTATTGCCAATGTAAGCTGTTTGTGGATATAGCTCGGCTGTTTATGTCTCTTTAGAGTTGAAATTGTTTCTGACAATACGTCTGAGTTCTTAGTTACCATGGCAAACATCGTGGCAGGAGCTCAAAGACCATGTCAGGACCGTCTGCTCGGTTGAGCATGTTGAGATAAACGAGGACAGCACTAGCGGCCATGTAGTCCTCAAAGGCCGAGCTAACTTCGATGCAGCCTTCCGTATGGTTGTACAGCAGAATATTTATATTACTGGTGATAGCAGGCTAATTCAATTCCAGGGCTTCTCAACGGTGGAGTTTTCCAAGATCGAGCGCTCATCGCCGACGGAAGAAATGTAGACAGTTGGGTGTTAGTAAGGGAGCACGTAGATAGCATGACAGCTTCAACACAATCGCCGGTAGCTTTGAGACATATAGTCCCCCCCACACTGCGCACATCGTTGCCAATGGCACAGCCTTCTCTAGGCTATGTTGAGGTTGGTGGCTCTCGATTTATTCAGCACACAATTTCAATTCTTCGTTTTAGTACTAATGCCCAACTAGTGGCCAGCTGCGTCTACCAGCCCATCTTACATGATGAGTCCGGTTGTGGATTCCCAGCCTTATTTTGTACCTGGCGCGATGCCTGAATATACAGATTCGGCTGCCCTGTATGCTCTTGAGCAGCCAGGTGCTGTGGTAAGCCTGGCAGTACCGTATCCACCTGTTCCAGGTTACATGCAGCAGTACACGCCAAGCGAATATTACGGAAACAACTATACTGTAGCTCGTAATGACACGACACCTCGAGAAGGAAAGAAACACATCGATGCTGTCCCCACCAAAAAGCGGAAGGTTATTATTCGACAGCTTCAGCCCTGGGTCAACGAGTCCAAAGTCCGAGAGCTCATTCGCTATAAGACTGGACTGGACTCTGCAAAGCTCCAGAAGCTTGACATGCCGTTGGCAGATGGCCAACAGGGAGCGAACCGCGGTTACGTAATCGCGACTTTCGAGTCCGAAGAAGCAGCCGAGAAAGTTATCAAACGACTCCATGGCTACAAATACGAAGGGTGCGCTCTAGAAGTTAGGCATACGAAGGAGGGCGTGTCTGATCACAGCGGTCCCCGCTCCGGCAATCATCGTCACACTCATCATTCACGCCGCGAGCGCCATGATAACAAAGATAAAGCGGGGAAAGAGAAAGAAAGCTCATACAAGGTTGCTAGCTCCAGTGAAAAGAAGACCAAGTTATCTTCTCCCGAATCTGACGTTGTAATTGCCAATGGATCTTCCCATTCATATGTTTGATCAGAGAGATGTAAGAAATATCTTGTGTTTTAGTTTACGGAGGCTACCTAAATTGGTACTCATAGTTACGCCATCACTTGAGTACAGTTTATTCAGATTTCTCTTTATATACATGTATCTACGTCAAATACTTTCTCCAGAAGCTATTTCTTGAATTCAAAATCAGATGAATCTCTCAACAACTAGTCTCCCAGCGTCTTCGTCAGCATACGTTTAGGTGTACAGGAGTCCCTAGCAGTTATTCTTATGACTAGGCATCAATGCCATAATCCCTTAGGGCTTTCCTCACTCAAAAAAAAAAAAAAAAAAAAAAAAAAAGCAAGCTTTCCAAGCTCTGCTCGCACGATGCGAGCTATCATAACCCACGAACTTAGAGCAGCATCACCAAGCAGACGTGTCGTTGTCGTGCTCGAGCTCTTAAGTTCCCTGCTTTATGCACGTGATAGTAACGCAAACACCTGCATGCATGCCTGCCGATACCCGACAGGATGCAACTCAGGCATACGCAGGCGACCCTGACCATGTCGGCGTACATCCGTCCCCCTTTTGCGTTGGCTTCCGTGTGTCCCTAGGGTTACACCATGGGGGCGTCTAGCTGCTGTGTGTCTACTGGATCCTTCGCGTCCAACCCACCACCCAGCGGCGGATTACAAAAGAGGAAATGCAATAATACATGGTCGGTAGTATAGGCAGGGCATTGTTGGGCTGTTTGGGTTTGCCCGGCGCTGATTCCTCCCCCCTCCCCATCCTGACCCCCAGTCGACCCGTCGTAGCTTTTGACAATCTGTGCGAATAGCCGCTTTAAATTATACCCGGTACTCGGATCGGTCTGCAAGATGACCCCCTTGCTAGTCGCCGTGCATTCTACCACACCTGGCGGCTGGACCTATCCTGGGTGCCCCGTGCCTCGTACGAGATTCTCCGATTCAGCCTCTTTATCCCCTTCCTTCCAACGTATATATTTCGTGAGCCCGGATTCTTGTCCCAGACTTCTCTGCCTGCCTATCATTCATCCCCCACTCAACGTAGTTGCCCGTGTGAGATGTTAGATACCCGGCTCGCTGCTTGAAGGGCCAAGTTGCATTTGGACAGGCGCCGTAAGGCTTGGGACCGACATACTTGACGCGGTTGGCCGCACCTGCAGCAGGAGCGGAATATAACCATCAGGCCCCGTTGATGCGAACGCCCCTGTTTTTACGTAGTATCAAGGACACGCGACAGGGGAGGAGGGTTGGTTTATACTACTTACCCAGATATGCCCAATATGGTCAGCACCCACGTTGGTTTGCCCGACGCCGGGAGGACTGGTGTTCGGCGACCGCTATCCTCAAGATCTCTCGCATATCTAACGTACTTGGATGTGCCTGTTGATGTCTTATGTAAATATATCCCGAGACAGACAGACGGACAGCATCCCAACTTTCATGCCTTGCCTAAGCGAAGCCTTTGCAAACCCTGGCTGATGACACCCTCCTCCCCGTTCTTGTATATTGTCGGATGCCACGCGGCGTTTGGCATTTAACACGTGTCACTCGAACGGCTTCATCCATGGAACGGTGGAACCCAACCTGGGAATCCAGTCATTACTGGGCATCTTAGTTTTCTGTGATATGAAACCATGACAATAGGAGAGATATGTAGGAGAGGCGGCTGCGCCACCGAGTTGTAGTTCCGGTGATGTGACTAACATATTGATATGCTATTGGCTAGTGTTCTGATTAATTGCCTGGCCCTTCCGTATTTTTAACGGGGAATATATATCTCCGAAAAAACTACGCAGTAGCTAGTAGCCTCATGATATTTGAAGCGCGATATCCGACACTTAAAATGATGAAACCATTATACGGAGGAACCCATCAAGCAGTTGTGACAATCTCTATGCCGGTTATCCTCTCCCACTCTCTATTCTTCTTCGAAATTTCTTTTAATACTCTTCCATTGCTAACAGCAAGTTAGTTATTTCATGATGTTCTTTCTCACAGCCCTGAAACCTTACGCTTTCGGGAAATTTCAAAGCCAAAATTATGCATCACACTCTACCGGGGGGGGGGGGTTGAGGTTACACAAATTTGATTCACATCTAGCCCCTGCACATGGAAAGACCTTTGGGAGAGTTCCTGCAGCTACCCGTTGACAGGGATATAGTAGCATTTGTCTACTTCGATCCAGACAGGTGGGGTGTTAGGTACGTGCTATCTATATATGGTCGTGCATTTCTAGGTGTCATCCAGTCGGTTATAGGGACACTCCCAATGTCTTTTAGGCGGGGGCAAAATCAACGTTGAAAATCCCAGCTGTGGCAGTTAATTACATATGTTCCGAAAGCTTGGAGATCGGCAAAAGAAGACCATTTGTGACGCGCGACAAGCTTTGTCTCTAGTTTCTCATTACCGTCACCCATGGAATACGGTTCTTAACTTGGAATCTGTTCTTTGTCGAATCACGAAAAGCTAAGTATTACAAAATAGTTAAACGATGATATCGGTGTGAACTGTTTCTAATACTTAGCGACGGTTGTTTATTCACAATTCAAGCCCCAAGACCGTTTTGGGTAGTAGTCAAAGAATGAATGAATTAAAGCTAATCTAAGTGCAATTAAGCAGATGATGCTAGAAAGATTAATAAGCAGCATACATTTTTGATTTTCCTGTCCCCTTCTAGTCCATGAATCATCAATTAAGTCTCTGAAAGAATTAATGAGGTCTTGGCGTACGAATTAAAATAAAACTCATAGAAATGTCAAGCTTGCTCGGAGAAAATAGTCGAAATTTTTATGGCATCACTACAGATTGTGTCTGTGAGAATCCAACTCCTAGATATTTTACGCTGCATGTGCTCTAGCATGATTGATTCAGGTGCTAGACATCATCCTTTACGAATACGTAGAGATTAATAGGGCTTCTCTCTCTAGAAACTCGAGCGGCTTTGAAGCGCGGCAAGTACGAGATCGTGATACCCTGCTACGAGTCCAACAAGGATGCTAATATAACGAATATGACCAATAGTTCTCTACCGACTAATTCGGAGGGTTAAGTAATAATGCGACTCAGAGACGGTATTATCACAGTCTTGAACAAGAACGCGGTTGAAGCTTCTGATGAACTTATGCAAGCTATGTCGAACGCTAGATCTCGGTTAGATATTATTATAAACCTTACTACAGCAGACCTACTCACCCTAATCTGTTATACTACTTGAGAACAGTCGCTGGTTGCACTCGCGTAAACGAGCCTGATCGAGATTCCCGTCATACCTAGGTAACCATTAATACTCTGGGCGAATCTGGTAGCCTGAGTTCACACCGCTTCCTGCATAGACAATAAACTTACTTTGATTCCATCGTCTTTGGTTTTAATGGTAGACATTATAATTCTGCTAATGTTTGAGTATATGTCAACATGAATTCACCCTTTTCTGTATCTTTTTTATGTGTAAAGTTGTAGTATCATTTACAAAAGAAAGAAAAGAGTGTTATACTAACTATACTAGTCGCAATGTTAATTCTAGTAAGGTAATTTGAGCGGTAGTACTTACGGGTTAAGTTTTAATTACAGACACTTGGTTACATATGTGGGGGGCACTGATACTTGATGTATGTTTAGGGACCATCCAATGCATCCTTAACCTACCTAGGTAGCTAACTACCTAAAACTCTCCCATATCATACTTCTACAAATTTCACACCAGCCATGTTAGGGTAGGTGCTCCGATCTACAGCTAGCATACCACGCTCATATAGGAATAGCCAAACAGCATCAGCGTCGACTACTTCAAGAGCCGCACGGGCTTTTGAGTCCTGGGCCTCCAGCACATCGACAAGTAGTAGAAGGATCTGACCGAAGATGTCATCGTCAATGTGAACGTAGGTAACGATTGCGACCAGTAGATCCTGCACTGCAGTCCAGATCTGCACGATTTGCGCAAAGCGGCCTAGGCCTGAACTACTGATAGCAGCACTATTACCACCGACAAAGCCCACAGGCTCTTCATTGGTGTCTCGGATCGTGAGATGCCCATCGCCCATCCGAGTAGGTATGACTATCCCGCCACTTTCATCCCGGACATTGGGAGGCGCAGCAGTAGACGCTCTCACGTTTCCCCTCCCTCTGCTTTGCTCTTGCGATTGAAGAGCTTTAGCTCTAATATTATGACACCACTTTCCTAGTCCGTTATCCCACCACTCGGTCTTGAAGCGTGTGCTCAAAAAGTCACCAGCAGCAGCACAGAGCGCGCACAGAGCCTCGCAAGCTGCAATGGCGACGAAAGCCTCAGGGTCGTACAGCCGCTCAATTAGTACAGGCCATACGGCGTTGACGAGCGGTAAGAATTCATTTTCGTCTGGGGCAAATGCCGGACACACCATCCCAAGAAGGTTTAGTAGGGACTTCCGAAGTGTCGGCGTTGGAGATGTGAGGTAATGCTGTGTCAGGTTTGCAATGCGCAAAAGTAGTTGGAACGTCCGCGTTTTCGGGGACGAGGGCTTCTCAACCGCGATGCAAGCCTCCTCTTCATTTTCTGCGTCTCCTTCATTCGCCATATTAGTAGCATTGGAGGATTTAAATGGACGTTTCGGATGCCTTTCCAATTCCTCTAGTTCTAGCTGCTCCTGCTGTCGCTTCTTTTGGCGTTCGTGGCGCCCGTCTAAAATTCCGCATAAGTCGCCAGTAGATATAACCTCAGGGGCTGTTTTCTTATGATTGATTGACTTCGGAGTGTCTTCGAGTGATAGTTTACCGGACTTGGTGCTCTGTTGGACTACCTCTGTAAGTACGCTAAATAAGCTTTCCACAAATAGAGTGTACCCATGGTAGTTATCAAGAGCTGCAAATATTGATGCTATAACATCATCGAGATATGGAATGAGTCGTGGGCCAGTAAGTTTAATCATCATGCGTAGGACCTGGGTAGATGCTGGTGAGATATCAAAAGTATTTAGACGTAGAGACACGGAGTTCACCATGTAATCCACATTGTCGATAATCAAATCAGTAACATTCTGATAGCCACATGCTGTTGCGATATTATTGAGGCTGATGATTGTATGTTGCCTTAATTGGGGGATATCAGAACCGAGGAATGTTGCAATAGGGTACAGCACGTCGATTAATTCAGGCCGGAATCCTTCCTGCAGCCTCGATGCGGCGAAAGTCGTAACCTCTAGTGCAAGAGCCTGCATTCTCCAGTCTACATCTTCTGCCTCGGCATGCGAGTCGAGGATTGTCACCGAAAATGTATACAGTTCCTGAAATGCAGACTCGCTCCCATCCGATGCCTGATCCGCCGTGGAGAAGTCTAGGAAGTCATCCAATTCGGATGGCTGAGGAAGCGTTGATTTGATCAACTCAAATGCTAACCAATAGGATGTGACTTGGCCAGGCCCATCAGACTCGCGCATGTAACTTAACATGTCGCTAGCGAGGCTGATGCGTTGAGAATGCGACCCAATTTTTGATATGAGGTCAATAAGAGCTACGCGCGTCGGACGCTCGTTTTCGCGGGCTATCAAAACCGGCGGGAAAGATTCCGTTTCACCTTCTTTGGTCATGCTCACGCTGCTTAGTTCGAGGTCATTAGAAGAGACTTCAGACAGTACACTCTTTGATTTGGATCCAACGACAAGCGCTGTTGCGCTATCTCTTAACGAAGCGGCTAATGAATCATCCAGGATAGGAGAATCGATTCGAAGGGCAGTAATGAAATGCTGGCCTTTCAGAAGATTTTGCATAGCCTGCTGCTTGATCTTCTCTTCACTAGACTGGACTATGCGTGGAAGGCTTGTGGTCCAGTTGTAGACCGTAGTTTTGACAGCATCTCCGAGTTCTGGGTATATTCTAGTTAGGTCAGCAAGGCCCGTCTCATACAATGACTCTTTGTCATTGCCGTCACCCACGATCATTGCCGTCTCGACTAGTATAAGGGTGGCATTAGAGAGCGATTGGTGGCACTCGTCTAACAGCGTGATACAGAGCTTCCCTAGTGAGGCTCGGACGTCTTCGGACGAGTGGCCTCGTAGCTTCAAAACACTAGCTAGTGCAAGCTTCACTTTGGCAACAGTTGCGTTCAGCCATGAACTTGACAGGACTGTCCCTTCGGAATCATTACTAGCTTCGTTCTCGGTGGGCCTCCTCAATATTCCCCGTACTTGGATATCTCCGAGGACCTTTGTGAGCACATCTCTCAATGTATCAATACTTTGCACGAGGACCTTCCTTCGAATCTTAAGTGCCGCCGGGGGTGTTAAAATCCTGCTCAGCGAGGACACTATTCCGGGTAAGAACGTCGCTAAAGCTGTTGGGTCCTTGATTGCAACCGTCAATGCGTTAAGAGCCTGCAGCGCTTCAAGTTGAATTGCAGGTGTGCGGCCGTCATTGATTCCATCCAAAACAACGGTGATGGCATGGCCGAGAGTAGGTATTGCGTTTGCCTCGACCAATGCCGCGGCTGCGCTAGGCGACGACCCCGAAGCCTTGACGATGGAGGCCAGGGTTTTGAAGGACTCCAGCTCGGTTTCCTCCGGAATGCGGTCTTGCCTCGCCTGGCCGGGCACGCCGGCAATGATAAAGGTCAGAAGTAAGAGTAGTTGCTGAGCGAGCTCCTTGGGTAGCTTGCTCTTCCAGCCATAGTCAACGAGGATCCTAAAACACTTAACAGTGACCTCAGTCAAACGGATAGGATACTGCTGCTGGTTTCGTAGAATGTTGGAGAGCGGAAAGAAGATGTAGTCGGCCAGCTTCTCATCGAGAACAGAGGCATCCTGCAGTACTTGATGATCCAGTAGCGCCGATAGATCTTCAGCCACCTTGATCAATTCTTTTGCGCTCGCCTTCTTGTCGGATGAGCGCACAGCCAAATCATTTATGGAGACACATCGTGGCTTGAGCTGGAACCCAGGATTTCGCTTAGCAGGCTGTCGTCATAAATGGGGGGCTTGGCAAAATACCGTACCTCTCTAAAAAATTGGTTCCGGGCAGCCGAAGAATTGCTGGCCATTTTGAGACTTGGTTCATTGTCTTCTCATAGGTCTCACATAAAACTCATGGCTAAGCGACGAGCCGTGCTTGTAGATGAGATGTGAAGAGGCGGAAGGAGATGAGACTCAGAGTTGATACCTACTTAAGTACCTATCTAGTAGAACGGAAAGGATGGGTGGGATGTTGTAGCGCTCAAGGCCCATAATTTAGAGCTACCTTAGGTAGGTACATACCTAGCTACCTATACATAGGTACCTAGGTAAGGTAGTGTGGCGGGCACCTTCACCGACGCTGATGGGTCCTGCACAAGTACTATGAGGTACACTATGCGTACATTGTTACCTAGCACATATACATGAATGAGTACATGAGTTATCAACATATTTAGGTACTTTTTGCGACCGGTTTGAGAACCCCAACCGCCTTAGGTGCACAGTTCTCATCCTTCATTATTTCATCATCTTGAATCATGTCCTCTCTAAATACATTCACCACGACGGTGCATCCGTTCCCTTCGCCGACGTCGCACGCCTGTGCATACGAAATCGGTCCTCCAAATGCGAAGAACTCGCTCGTCTTCATTGGAGGACTCGGCGATGGGCCACACACCGTTCCCTATCCTCGCGCGATAGCCAAGCGCCTAGGAGAAGACCCGAGTCTCAGTTACTCCGTGTTCGAGTTCCGATTGAAGAGCTCCTTTTCGGCATTTGGCTTCGCCCGGCTCGTTGACGACGTTGCCGATATCGCCGCCTTGGTGACATATCTCCGAGGCCTTGGCAAGGAGCGAATTATCCTAATGGGCCATTCCACTGGTTGTCAGGTAAATTCTGCACTTTGGACTACATCTCCGCCAGGCAGAGATGGCTGACAGAGTTAGGACTGCATGGAGTACACTGCCTCCGCCCACGACGCGCCATCTGTGGATGGGTACATTCTTCAGGCTCCCGTCTGCGATCGAGATGCGTTCTTACTCGAGATGGGTAGCGACCCCCTAGAACAGAGTATAAAGGCCGCTAAGCAGCTTATTGACGCTGGAAAGAGCCACGAGCGAATGATGCTCGCCCAGCTGCCCGATTTCATGCGAGATACCCCAATATCCGCCTGGAGATGGTACGCCCTTGTAGCAGCCGATGGCGAAGATAATTATTTCTCTCCCAATCTACCAGACGATGTGGCTGCCTCATACTGGAAGAGAATAGACAAACCTTTGCTGATACTTCATTCCGGCAATGATGAGTACGTACCAAAGTTCGTCAACAAGGAGGAATTAGTTAGTCACTGGCGCGAGTTGTGTAAACAAGGCATTGCCAGTGAACTGTCAGGAACAATACCAGGAGCCACTCACAGAGTCGAGGAGCCAGAAGCTGAAGAGTGGCTATGCGGCACAGTAAGCAAATTCTTACAAAGCATAAAATAATATCGCGCAGTGCAAAACAGATTACAATATAACGGCCCAGCATCGCGTATAGAATAGATTAACCTATTGCAAACAGAGCTACACTCTCATCTTATCGCATGACATTGGCCACGCAGCCAACTAGTTGTCAAAGGAACTCATGGTCTCTTAGCTTGTAACAAGTTAACTTATCTGAGATGGCCGTGTTACAATAGCCTCATCTTTGCGACCCAATATTATGTATGTACTTTAGACTATCCTAGCTGGATACCTCTAACTGAGCTACACATACAGCTCCTTGATTATATTAATTGGTAGAAGAAACCAGGAAGTTGGAAGAGGTTTAAAAAAAAACAAAAAAACAAGACGGCTGTGGTTGGCTCGAACTGCCAACCTCCAAAAAGAATCCAGGGGCTAAGGACGAACCAGACTCCCAACCCAGACCGGAAAACCCTTGAATGTCTATGGCCCTGCCTGACACAAGGGTTTGTCCTACCGACTATAACCACTGCGCCATCAACCTTGGATGACGTGTGCCAGTGGAACGTCTGTTGAAATGCTGCACACATATCAAGGTTTATAACCCCCCCTAAGCCCACCCCTATTCCGATGATAACCAATGCACCGTATCTTAAAAGGTTTATAGGCTTTTTAAGACTCGAGCAAATGCAAATATCACGACTAGCAAATCAACGTTTCCCAATGTGCTTGGCCTCACTGAAAAAAATCCCTACTACTAAGGTTCTTTTTCTATCAACCTTAAGTGCCCTAAAAACCAAGATATTAAATAGGTAGAGAGATAATGACGTAATTTCCTATTATTCAGGAAGAGAGAACCTACAGTGAGGAATTAGTATGAACAAACCCCTATCAATACTAAACACATACCGTGGAGCTATCGTAGGCACAGGATAAACAACAATTTAAGTAGAAAACTAATTGTATACTTGGCAAGTTCTGTTATCAACACTTGCTTCAATTCTTGAGGTCTAAACTAATACATTAAAGCGCGTCACTTCGTGCTTCCCTTAAAGTCAATTCGCTTAAATACATATATCCATATGTGAGTAAATATGCAATAAAACACATATCTATTACTCCTCATCCAAATAAGTTGGTCCGATATGTTTCCGCTGCACCACTTGGCCCAGTTGCGCTTTGACGATATATACTTAGGATGTATCTTCGATTCCAATCATATTAGAACGATTGGTACATAACATAGCAGGTTCTAAGGAACCACGGAAGTTATACGACAATGGTCTTATTATTCAACGCCTCCTTTTTGGCAATCGCCAGCCTACTCTGGTACATAGTAAGTGATCCAATCTTGGAGTCATGTTCCTCTTATCTCAACTACGTGGGGGGTCTCGAGGCCCCTTTTCGAACTACAATAATTTATTCTTTTTTTTCCCTTCGTGATTCAAAACATCTAGGGGTATCGGACGTTCAGAATGGAAATACCTAACTTCGAATGTCGCAGTGGAAACGCACCTCCTCCCCCCTTCGGGTCATACCTGGCCCGAAGATCTCACTCTTCACTTCGCTTATACTCAAACTTCATGAGTTTCGTGCTCTACGTACAAGATACGTTCATAACCTACACCTACAGTATGGGCCTATAGTCCGCATCGCGCCTAATGAAGTTTCATTTGCTTCACTTGAGGGCATTAAGGAGATATACGGATCCGGCGGGAGCGGATACGACAAAACGGAGTTTTATAATTTATTCAAGGTTTATGGAAGGAGGTAGGTTTGTGTGGCAAGTCACTAGATGCAACTTTGATACGATCACATCGCTTACAGTATTCATATCCAGGACCATGTTTTCTACGTTAAACAAAGAAGATGTACGCAACCGTGTCAAGAAACTGGAGCACGAGACTAATTTCTATAGCACGCCAAGAGAAAGAGGATTCTTGCTGATCGCTATGCTAATTCAAACATTATGAAGTCACAATCACTGGATGGGATTGCAGAGCGGTCTGGGAGGTTTATTGAAAGATGCCTTCAATCTGTTGGTGGAAGTATCGACTTATTCGTGAGTTTCACTCAAGCAAGCGGATCATGAATGTGCGCTAACTCACCGTAGATTTGTAGGGTCAACCGGGTTTTCCGGCGAGAATAAGAGGTGCTAACGAGGAATAAGGTCTACACGACTATGCTTTCGACGGCGTCACTCATCAACTATTTCACCCTCATGGGTCCGACTCTCTTCGTAATCCCCAAGACGAGGAAATTATGAAGCAGGTTGCATTCGATGACAGCCTCCAGAGTGAGCCCCTTTCAAGACAGTGTCAGGGTAGTGCTAAGCAACTACAGATCGCCTCATACAATATTATAACCCGTCATTACACAAAATTATCGGCCAGGCTCTTTCTATCTTCGCGAAGCCGCGGCAGACTCCTCTAGCGGATGAGTTAGTCTTATCCGCGACGAGGAAGACGGATCCTGCACAGTTCACATTGTTAAATCGTATGCAAGATAAGGCTTATGACATGGAGCAGATGGACATGGCAGCTGAATGCCTTGATCACATGGCCGCAGGAATTGACACCACTGGAGACGGCTTATGCTTCCTCATGTGGGAGCTTTCACAGCCTCGCTCATTTCACGTCCAACGCCGGCTACAAGAAGAATTGAAGGCTAACCCTAGTGTTTCATTCGACAAGCTACCATACCTCGATGCAGTCGTCTTAGAGGGTCTACGATGCTTTCCGGCAATACCTATGTCTTTACCGCGATATGTTCCTCAAGGTGGGAGGGCGATTGATGGTTTCTTTATCCCTGAGCGGACAATAGTCAGCAGCCAGGCATTTTCCGCTCATCGTATTGACCAGACAGTGTTCTCTCAGCCCGACTTATTCATTCCAGAGAGATGGCTTGAAGAAAAAGGTTCGCTAGATCGGAAACGGCTGTTCTTCGCTTTCGCTAGTGGTGGAAGGGGTTGTATAGGAAAACAGTATGTTTACAATATCATGATCACGGTGAGGATAAGTGACTAACTTCTGATTCATAGTCTAGCACTGGCCGAAATGAAAATCTTACTGAGGGATGTATACTCGCGCTTTACAACATTCCCTGATGACTCTATGACTGATGATGATATGGAGATGTCGGATCAACTCATCTCATCCCAACCACTGAGCCGGAAATGTTTATTGAGATTGGAGCTAATCTAAAAGGGCATTCACAGCTAGTGGGAAGGGGATGAACCCATATCAGTAGCTCATGGAAGACAACTATTCAAAATCTAGATAACTTTTCATCAAAAGACCTATACTCCTAGCGTATGATCTTTGAACGATTCATGGCTAGATATTCGTTGAGATTTCCAACGACGCTGATAAAACATCCAATCATACGTAGAACAACATGTAATCGTCAAGGGTATGCTATAAGTGCTAGATTATTAGTAGTATATTGAGCCATATACATATTATCAAGTTTCAGGGTCATTCTACTTAGCACCACATCAAGTTATGCTGAGTAGCCTAAAACAAAAATGTCGTTCGTCGATTCACAGTAATTTTCACTTCACACCTACACGTACGTAGGTAATTAATTCTCATCGTTGTGGTTCTTCCTATTGTTGGTAGTATCAGGTTCTCTCGCGGGGGGTTATCTTCGATCACACCAGTAAAGCCCCCTGTACGCCCCCCACGATGGGTTACAGTAATAGCATAGCATCTCCATGTATAGTACGAGAAAACCGTTAGTGGGTGTGGTACTTAAATTCGTGAGGGTCTACTGTAGGGCCACTATGATGCAGTTTGACAGCTTCGTGATGGGTGGTTTGTTTGCATGTACTTAATAAGTAGGCGCCCGGCTGCAACTCGATAACCGTAGAAAGAAATTTCGATGCAACCACCACGCATACACATACTTATAGGTACTCAGGATACACACGCACACAAACACACACACACACACGCACACACGGAGACACCCCACCTTCGACGTGGCCTGCCGCTTAAAGCATAACCATTAGTTTCGTACATTTGGTATTGGTTCTGCAGGCAGACCGTTTAATGCGTTATACTTATACTGCCTACACCGTGTATCCACGCTGCCTATCAACGGGCTATGTATGGCTGTGAGTAACCTACCGGTAGGTAGGGGGCCTTGCAGATATCAAGCACGAGTTCCATGGCAAACGAGAGCGAGTGGGCAGTTTGCTCTGCTTTTGCTTCACGTCACGCCAGGCTCTGCAGTTTCTAAAAGTGAGGTCCGCATTCCGGTCAAACCGGTGAGTGAGTTGAAGATCCCCGGTTGGTCGACACATGCAATGTACGAAAGATCTTAGCCTCCTGATTTTTTGATTTCTCACTCGGTGGGGGGTAGTTGAAGCGCCGCCCCACGAAGTGAGGGATAAGTGGCCAGCAGACAGACCCATGTATAATGGATGACTTTTCTAGGCTGACTGTAGGGGAGGGAGGCCAGTTCGGAGCACCTATTGTACGGCCATTAACAGACCATCTCGATGTGGATGATGCCGTGCAGCACAGTTTTCCTCGCACGCGGGGACGAAGACCAAAATAAGTCCAATAAGCAAACAGTGTAGGTTGTACGACTTTCCGAAGCCAGGTCATTGTTGTTGTGTACCTAATTAAATTGATATTCTTTGAGTCTAACAGGGAGACACATGTCTCACGTGAAGAAGAAAGGAAAGCGTAGCAACGCCACAGCGAAGAAAAAAATCCACATAAGCTAGGGGGCCTCCTAGTGTTCTGGGCAAGTCTGGGGAATGTGAGGAGTATAGTATTACTGTATACAACCAGCGGGGAGTATGAGGGATGAGGAAACAGTTCCCCGGATCTACTCTTCCATGATGCGTATAATATTGGTTGAGCCCTTCGGTGGACATTTTGCCTACAGGTGTATAGTACTTTACATGGTTTATACGATGAGCTCTAACATGGAGACTACTAAACTACAAGGCGTTGAGTACGGCGGTGAATGGCCACTCTCTCATCTGATAGGTGTCCGCGCGCAACTGCTCAAGCAAGGTACACACTGTATCAAGCCGGATCAACCCTTGAACCATGTTCGATCTCGTCTCGCCCACTTGCTCGCAACTTTGAGCTGAACGATGATAACCTGGTTACTGGAACCTCTAGACTGGCCATCCTTGTAGGGGGGGAGGAAACAAAGGACGAACAGCGTCCGGAGAAATACGCTCATAGCCCCTTAGCTGTGTCACCGTCGTCTATCTACTATCTTCATTGGTTCAGTTGGAATATGAGGTTGATGTGCAGTATCTCTTATTGCATTAAGGAACTAAGTCTTGGTACAGTGTGGTAAGATGGTACCTCTATATATATAGTAGATGTGTGTGGGTCGGATGTACCAACCACCGTAGTCTACCAACCTCTCGATTTCTATAGGTTCCCAGTATGTTAAACGTAGCCTCTTTTACTATCAGACAGTGCCGTGTCTACAAACGCTACGAGAAAAGACTGCTATCAAACCACAGGACGACACGCGGCTCCCGGGCTACTGTACGGTACTGCAATGTCCCCGTCTAGTCGGCGCCAGCCCTCCTCTCCCAACCCCTCCCCCCACGGATGCATGGACGTTGAGATCCGGCTGCCACCATGCAAGGCAACATCACGACATGCGTCCTCGTTAACACATTCCCTTTTTGCTTCCTTCCTTCCTTCCTTCTGGCCTTCTACATCCACTGAAACCGTAGTATTCGATCATGTACAGGGACGAGAAGGAGGGGAAGGGTGGTGCAAGACGGGATATCGATTATTAGCCACCGGTGCAGGGTGACGTTGAAATATATCTCGGCAATCCGCATGTCCGCATGACGGTGTTCGGGATCCCGAGGCGGCTGCTGCTGCCGTAGCTCGAAACGGCTTTCGCGCGCAAAATGGAGGAATAAGAATAAAATAGAATACATGCAGCTTGCCATCCGCGGCAACGGACGTAATTTGCCGGGATTGCGCGTGTGTATCCTCCTCTATTCATATTTTTCTTCGTTGTGCTACCCTTCAAATTCGGAATACCCCAAAGGCGGTTTTCTTTTTCTTTTGCCCTGGACCTGGTACCTAAACTACCTTATTTACCTGGCTTCTGAAGCACATGTTGATGTGTATCGATTCAGTATAAGTATATCGCTAGTGTAGCGGTGTGCTACTCTGCCCTTGTACCCTGTCCCTCGCTTCGGAGGTATGTTGTTTAATAGGTGGGAGTATGATGTTCTGATGTTCGGCGCGTAAGACTCGCAGTAACCCACGGTTCAACCTGCCATTTCCGATTAGCGAAAGCCTCTAAGAATAGTATTGCATGGAAAGGCAAAGCATAGCAGACCGTCTCTGTGTCTTCTCATGTCTATAGGACCATGTATGAGAATGTCTCAGCTGCTTAGCCCTGGCCTCTAGCAGATACAGTAGCATAGTAGCCTACCCCAAAGGTAGCCAGTTAGTGCAGCTCTCCAAATGAAACAGAAGCACAGCGAAAGTCACCTACCTACCCCAGTACCAGGCAAAATTAATGCTCGGAAGATGATATGGGAAGCCGTAGCTGAGATCCAGAGTGAGAAGTACTAAACTAGTCGTTGCTGTAATTCCTAAGCATAATATTTGCGTAAACTGTTTCAATGACCTCCATAGCAATTTTATATGGCTTTGATAGACGTTGAAATGATTGGCTGTCCCATATCACGGGTGTTGTCTTTGATGCACGGTGATCTCTGGGGCTGCATAGATTTGAGGAGATCGAATGGTTGAAGATGACGTTTTGAGATATGACATGTTACATTTGCATCATGAATGGTCCCGAGCGGTCCTATCAACGTCTACGAAGACCCATCCTTCAAAGAATTTGGGTTAATAAGGTACCGCAAGGGCGATCACCCCATATCTGTGAAACTCCCTTGATCTTATGGATCCTCGGAGGCGAACGTTTGATCATCGATAAGCTCGAATTTGAATTATTTTCCACCCATGGATAATACTGCACCTAAAGCAGCTAAACCCGTCCCCAATAATTAGGACGGGGCTCGTATCGAAGCATCTACTGAAATAGTTGTTGTTCGACCAGCTTTATACCCTAACTCAAGTAGCGAAAATTTTATTACAGGCTGGGTATTACAAGAGTGACTTCATCAACTAGTGAGAATTCGAAAATCAGGGGAATATTAGCTTTCTTGTGCACGATAGTACCATTTGAACTTCGAATTACGGGGGGCTCAAGTCGTGATATGGAATAGGGTGACGTTGAAGACCGGTAGATATCGCTTTGATTCACTATCGTCAAGTCGGCAGCTTACAAACAGACGTGGGGCCTCAGAGGCTCCATGATAGCCTAAAGATTGAGCTGCTGACTTATCTATCTATTAATCCGATTCTCACCGGTTCTGTACCAGGGTGAAGAAGCACAATATTCCAAGCGACTAACATACTGTAGTTGACCTAATTTTGTTCATTTTTTCCGATAATTTTCCAATGGACCTGTTCCTAATTATCCACTATAACACCCTTAGTGATAAACACGACGATGGAAACCCCTTACCCGCAATATCGACCTGTCTCATAAAAGTGTGCACAGGAATGAACAAGAAGTCAACAAAGAAAATTCTCATAAGGGCATGGGTTTGATTTTTGTAGTCGCACACACGCAAAAAGCACAAGCTAACCACTCGCCTAGTTCGATGCATATATGCATTATCTAATAACTCGCATAAGCCGAATAGGGAAAGAAATAAATGGAAAAGGTTAAACGGACAGGAAGTGATTGCAGTAGATTGGTCGTAAGACGCAAACAGCTAGCGATGAAACTCAATGCAAGAAGCTTGCTATCATGTTATCCAAATTTTTTGAAAGTAAAATGCCACCGTTCCAATATATGTTATCACAACCCGTCGCCGACAGGTGTTAACCAATTAGCTAATCGCCGTGTTGATGCCCCTCTCTAGGGAATAGAAAAGAGCGACGAGGAAAGCGAGAACTCAGAAAATAAGGGAGATGTGTAAATAGTCGATATCGTGAAGCTCTTTACATCTTTGTGAAGTTCACTTCGATAGTGAACGTGAGAGGGATTCAGTCGAGAGAGTCTACTTCATATTTCGCCACTTGTTTTTGTTACTGATGGATTGAAGGATGATGCCCTGCCTCCAACTTCACATTAGGCCCCACTAATGCTCCATCAGTCACGTAAGCCGGATAACTTGGCTGAGGCGGCATCGCACATTGGCCGACAGTCCCAGAAGCGAATAGATCCCTGTGGTTAGTGTCGGCAGCCTGTCGTGGTAGTCCATCAATAGGTGGCGCTGCATATGATGGGCCTTGAGCCAGCTGTCCAAAGGCTTGCACACTAGATGGTTGTGATGGAAAGCCATACATGGAAGGATTATTTGGAGCATTGGAAGTCGGCCATGGCGAATATGCTGCCGGCGTACCTGGGCTTTCATAATCAGAAGGAGAATTAAACACCGAAGACCGCCGACTAGTCCCCTGAGGACTAGAGTACATGTCAGGAAGTCCAAGGTGGCCGTGGTTATAATTCGGTGCTTCCACATAGTTTTGTCGGGTTGACAATTCAGCCTCAAAATCAGGGTGTGAGTACTGCGCGGCACGAATAGCGACATTTTCAGGAAAGCTGTGGCCTGGGAAATGATTCGTTTCATTGTGCTGGTTGACCTGGACTTGAGACATCATCATATGTGTTTGAGTTGGTTCTACAGACCCTGCATCTGATGTGGCCGGCGTGGATTTCTGGTCATCAAGGTCATCGTCGTCGGAATCCGAGTCTTCATCATTATACACACCCCTGTCGGCAACGGACGTAACGAAGACTTCCGTGCTACCACCTACTTTCTGTAAGCTTCATTTCCAGGCGGGGAGGTAAGTTCGCGGGTGAAGGGGCAGTAAATGAAGTTCATAGAACGCACTAATCTCATTATCCTTATAACGCGCTTCCTGTCTTGCAACTCTGAAAACATCTTTCAAAAGCGGTTTCTTATTCTTATTTGCCGGAGTATCTTTATTACCAAAAAATGTGGACAGAGCCTCAAAAGTGAGTGCTTCAAGCGTAGTCAAATTCAACTCAACTTTTCGAATTGCTTCATGCCTCCTGTGCTCTGGCTCAACTATCATGCGTAATATGTGGCACAGTAGGTAAACGCGTTCTGAAGTGAAATTAGCTAGCCGATATTATACGTAGTCATATTACTTACCTTCCTTCCCTAGGTGGTCAGGTTCCTTATGTCGCATGTCCTTGTAAGTATCCTCTCCAAATTTGCAATACGTCTTAGGCCACCAGTCTGGACGTGAGTGGACTCCACGTGTGTAGGGATTGGTCGATTGTTTCTTAGGGGCCACGGCTTTCACCCATACCTTGGCTATGATTTTGCATGCCGTCTGTTGGCAAGATTTCAGATTATGATCATAGAAAGCGTAGACCGCGTCGCTATCTCCAATTCTAATGCCCTTTGTAGGTTCCACTGCAATCATAGCAAGATTATTTTGCCGACTAGGTTGCCTAGGCCCAGCTCTTGGCCTCTTCCTAGACTTGCGGGTCCCATCATTAACATTAGAATCTACCGCGCTGTTTGGGTAGTACTGTCGGCCCTGAGTCCTCGCGCTGCTTAAATTCTGAATGCATGTGTTCATCTCTGTACCAACGGTCAAGTCTGACTCATTAAGAGACTGCGGATCAGCTGATCAAGAATGTTAGCAGGCCAAAATTCTTGACACATTTTTGTAGCGTGTAGATGTGACATTATACCTCGTTTCATCTGATTTATGTGGCTGACAAAAGCCGCTTCATCGAAGAACTGTTCGTGGTCAAGCTGCGACGAACCGATAGGAGTGGAGAGGCATATGACCCTCCCATTCTCTTCCGCGGCTACGAAAAAATTATTTCCGGGTATTTGACAGAGTTCCCGTAGGCTCCTGTTAATCGTCTATTCTCTCCATCAGTATAAAGAATTAGTATAGGTCGGTGTATAGTTACCCAGGGCGGGCCTCTCCATTCTGAGGACCCTGTAAAGCGCCCATCCTCTGAGTCGTGTTCTGTCCCTATTCTGCCAGGATACCAAAACGCTGGCCGAGAATACTGGCCCCTCGGGTGTGTATGATTCACCATGATTAGGGCGAGTCTAAATGAGTACGGCGCTATGATTCGCGGTATTCAAAATAGTAATAGACTTGGAGTGTCGCGAACAATGACAAGTGTATGGGAGGGATACCATGAGCGTGGAGAGTGGTGCAGTGCAAATACACTTATAATAGCAGGAAAGGAAGCTGCAAAAAGAGGTATGATACCCAAATATGGAATACAAGAGTCGAGTATATGTAGATGTGAGTGAAGGTGATTCAACTGGTGGGAAGGATGCGGATCGCGCCGTGTATATTATTCGAATGATCTTGCAAATAACCGAGGTGGGGTAGCCAAATTGGGAGCTGCTCAGCAGTGCTTCTCAGACGAAACAGCCTTCCTTTGTCAAAGGAGGTTGCAGGAGCTTGTTTCGTTCAGAGGCTGACCGGAAGGTATGGAAAATGAAAAGGCCCAACGGGGGACGTTGACAGAGATATTGGTATTAGCGTGAAAAGGGTCGAGCTGAACATGGGTCTGGTACTAGAAACAAAGAAATCCGATATATCGATCACCAGGGATTCTGCAAATGAAATTGCTACTATGCTCCCGACCGAACTCAAGCAATATCATTAAGTATTCAGACGGTACCAGTGCTGATGGCAACAAATATTCTCGACCAATCTTCTAGAACTCTGAGACGAAGCAGGCCAAGTCCACTTGCTCCTAGTATGGTGGCCGCTTCTTTCGTTGAAAGTTGGAAACCAGAAATCGACTAGGTGGATATATGGAGGTTAGGCACTGTTATTTATTTTAATTAAAGCGTTGAAGCGGTTCTTGAAGCCAGTGAACAAAAGCCGTTCCAGATCTCGAGGCAGAAAGGTCTAGATGCCGGTGGCGATCGTGATGATTGGCAGGGTGTCGTTTGCAAGATCCAATGTATAGGAGGGACGGTCTGTAGCCCAACACGGGAATGATCGTTCGGAAGCTGAAGGGCTTGAGATAGATCACGCTGGTTCTTATGCGGAGAGGAACGGAGATAACAGAAGACCAATAACGTAATGTGAGTAAGGGATAGACAAACAACAGAGAATTGACATGGCGATGCTCACCCATTTGAACCACGACGACCATGATCCCGTCTTCCACTAGTATACCAAGTACGCAGCACACGGCCAGCGACGGAGGAGGGGAAAAAGAAAACACAACCCCGGCAAAGGTGAAGTAGGTACCTATGCGGAGAAAAAGTAGGAAACACTGTGCCGCCAGGTCTACTACGCAGGGATCGCGCAGATGGCTTGTCTATCACCCCTGCTGACCCTATACCTAAGTATAAGCCTATAGTAAGGCGCACCGAGAGAGCAAACAGAACCGTAGTCGTTCCAAGAGTATTACGCAGTACTATGTAGCGTAGGTAGTAGCTGGCCGCTGGTTGGTTTGCAAGCCAGCCATCGCGCATGCCACATACAGAGGTAACAGCAGCGTCAAGTAGACACGCACGCGGAGTGGTTTGATTGATTCCTTTGATGCTTGCCTTGGGTCGGGAAAGACAGAATCCCTGGAGAGGACTGGGATGGGGTTACGGTACCAGAGGAGCCGAAACGGCCGGCGGCAGCGGCCGTGTTCACGGGCCACGAGATTAATAGGCACTCTGATCATGGAGGATGGAGACGAAGGAAACTTTTCCACATCTAGTGTATTTCCGGACACTGCTCGTCTAGACAGTCTGGTTCTCGGGTATGGCTGCTCGAGTCATTATAGACAGCAGCGATGGTTTTATCCTAGAGTACATACCATACTACTAGGTAGATAGATAGATAGATAGATAGATAATAATACGTGTCAGTGAGCGGCCCCAAGAGGATTGACGCAAACAGAGCTATACTGAATACCCATGAGGGGGGTGCAAGTTGGAAAACTAAGAGGTGTGGTATGAATGGTGGCAGCCCTCGTGGACCAACACGAAGAAAGAAGGGAAAAAGAAATCACGAGCCAAATAACCGAGGACATTGGGCAATACCTATTTGAGCACCATGCTGTAGTTATCCCAGGGTACCTACCTATAAGTATATATAAGCTATACTTACCTACCTACCTCGGGGGGCCTATTTTATGGCATGCTGGAACTGACATTTTGTTCAGGTCACTCTGCTTGATTTTTTGGTATAGTGATACAAGGGTTGTAGCTCTTAGTTGCGGCAACACAAGCGACTATGTCTCAGCCCAGAAGGTCAAGTCTACATAGCTATACTGCCGCCTTTTTTTTTTTTTTTTTTTTTTTTTTTTTTAATTCTGCTTGAACGGTCATTCATTCATTCATTCATTCATTCTTTCTTTCTTTCTTTCTTCTTTTTCTTAATAGAGTTGCAACATTATAACATTGCATAGCTTTAAAAGGTTGGAACTGAGATGTTTTGACCATATAATGTTAGAATTGCTACTCTGAATAAAAATGCAACACTTGCACCACTCATATAAAATAAGGTCCCGCCGGTGGGTACCTACCTAGGTAGCATAAGAGGTATGGTGGAAAAGAAGATAACAGTACTAGGCTCTCGGTAAGGAATATACTGTACAGAGAGTGTTGGGACGTTAGGAGTGGCATTAGCGGCGGCAATTCAGCGGATGCTTAGTGGGCCTGGCGCCTGTGGAGACCCTCTGCTAGCATTTGCGCTAAGAACCTCTTTAATACCTCGGTACCGTTGTATAAGAAACAAGCGTACTACTAGTTAGTACTGGGAGTAGTAATAGTAGTTAAGGTGGAGAGAGGGATAGAACGACATGGTTCGCACTTAAGACCGAACTCCTAGATACTTAATTCATGAACTCCCTATTTACGCTATTCTGCATCGCATATACATAGAGGAAACATACAGTCGACCGCAAGTGGGAGTTGGCCGTTTGTCTCTTCGACCAGACTCCCTTATTAGAATTTGGAGAAAGCCACAGGCTACCTTTTCGGTTGATGTCCGTAGTGGACGATTACTAGATAGACAATCGCTACCTACTGTAGAGATTCCCGTTACACTGTACCGATCAAATATGTGACTAGTTTACTACCAGAGCATTTAATTCTTAGCATTGAAAACTACAAGGTTCAATAGGCAGGTATATACATGGCGTGTAAACTTATCTTCCATGCAAGGGACACGCGTCTTTCTCTAATCCAGGCTCTTCGCAAGTACACAGCCTTGAAGGGTAGTACATAGTATTTCAAGTGTTGTTTGCATCTTTACTCGAGTTCATAGCCCTTATCCTATCGTGCCAACAATATCTTTCAACTTAACATGTCTAACAAACAGTTTACGGCGGCTCGTTAGTAACACGAACACAAACGAAGCCAGCCAGTTAATTATATTAAAACCCAGTATTGGTAGTACATCTCTAGTTCCAGATCATCAGGTCTTCGTCGCGTTCATAATTAAGGACCTATTTTAATATGTCGGTAGCATTCCTATATTTGTATTTGTTTCTAGGAACCACAGAATATTTTGTTCCCATGTCAGATGTTATTCCGATTCCCTTCTCAGATTTAGTAACTGAACACAATCGACTCTAGATAGCTGCAGCGGACACGCTATGACATTAGTCCCAAACGTTGAACTCCTAAAAAACCACCGTCGCTAGACAGGCACACTAGAATACCTAAGGCATTCTCCATGAAGAAACTACAAAAGCCATGCATCTACGTTTCTCTATTCGAGGGACAGAGCGAGACCTCCCTCCCCCGACATCAGCCTTTACTGATCCCCCAGCCACAATGTCTGTCGATAGTAGTTTCTCTGAGCATATATGTGTAATCAGTATAGAACCCCGGCAAAACTTGGTTACCTGGGCCTAGACTCCTAGATTTTTTCTATAGTTAACCATCTTCCTACGTGGACCAAGGAACGGTGAGCTTTAGTTACCTTATATCAGCCATCAACCTAGTGGCCTCCCTTTCTCATGTCCAAATGCTATGTGTTGAATGGTAATATTAATATCAAGAATAGTATGTAGTCCGGATTCCCGATGGTTCCCTGTATTGGTGGTATGAAATCCTAGTTTCCATACGTGTACCTACCATAAGTAACAACCGTATATAATTTCTAACAAGCTTAGCTAACTAAATTTAGTTATATAATCTTGATATAGTGTGACATATGTCTATGTTTTAAAGTTCACACTCGATGGAGACTGTGTCAACTAAGGTAACGAGATCTAGAAAGCCATCAACAGCCACGAAACAGCAGCCGGGGCGATGCTTAGCTCGTTTCCATGTGGGCGCCGGCTTCATACCGGTATGTAACGCACCGGTTTGCTAGCTCTCGCTATTCCTGCCAGCACACATTAGCCTAGGGAAAGATATCTGTGTACTGTATATTCAATAGTAATTGCTAAATAATACCATATACGTTTGTGAACGGACACGCAGGATCCGATATTGAGTGAAGCACACGCCAAATACCTAGCGAATGCGTGACCGGGGATACGAAATCGAGGTTGCTGTTACACGACAACGACATGGGCGTCCGCCTAAATGCACCAAGCCTCATTGAAAGCAGCGTGAGCCGGCTACGCTCGCCTGGGAAATCGTGCATGAAAATGGCTTACCCCCTTCTCGCTCACGCCTCTTGTATGGGTTCGTTGGGTGATATTAGATACCCTGCCTTAGTAGGGCGCCACGCCCAACAACTCCTTCGAGGTGGATGTGTGTACAGATGTATACTACACAGTCGACCCGAACGCTTGGGAATTAGAATCGGGGTCCTGGAGAGCCTGTAATCACACTCTAATGCTGGGAGCGAGACGCCTGTCCAACCGGACTCCTCCCTTTTTTTCTTTCTCCCCCAGGCTGCCCAACACACTTGTCTGTGGCCACTCAGGCCTTGACAAAGTGTGAAAGAGGTACAATCTTTGCAGTCTCAGATGCCTCCCTTGCTTAGTTGGGGGAGCGACAGCTCGCACACCTGAGCTCCCTTGCTACTACCCTAGTCTCCATCATGGATGTTGTATAAGACCGACATAAATGCCTCGTAAGAGGGAACCCAACAAGCGTGTATACATTTAACAGCGAACCCTTGAGTGCCATTTGCGCATTCTCCTGGCATGCGTTTGGAGAAGCTAGTGCAGTTATGCCAGACTTGCTCTGTTTTCATCTAGCCAAGATCAGGCTCGCCAACGGCATCCGTCACGTCCCCCCTCCTATACCGGCGAGGTGTTGTCGCACAGCGTTGGGATGCATAAAAATAGCCCTCCTAAGATGGCCATGAAAAAACGACTATAATGGCTAGGCCTAACCCAAGTACTACCTAAGAACGCATGTTAGAGTAACTCTTCATATATATTATGAGGACTATATTTTATTACTATTATATTTCGGAATATTATTATACTTAAAAAATCAATAGGAAGCTATTATTTTTCCTTATTATTTAGATATAGTGTGTTAATAGCTCTAGATGTGAGGGCTGGAAAACAGGTGCCTTTTTATTGCCTTGCTACATGATGTACATGCTGGCCATTATAGTTGTTTTTCATAGCCATTTTAGGTAGTCCACATAAAAAGGCGTCTTGACTTCTCGGCGCTCAAGATTAGCGATCTACCTATTCCGCTTTAATTACCACGTGCATGATGCTCTCGAATCGAACCAGACTACAGTACTGACTGCTGGCGCCGCCTTGAATAAAAGTCATCAGTCAAGAGCTGATCTGTTGGCGTAGCTCCTGGAGACCTGACTGGAGGCCTCCACCATGCACACAAAGAGGGACAACTTCGTGTCAAGGAGGCTCGTGCTACAACGAGAAGCCCAATATTTTTTCCCTTTCTGCTGGATGGCCACTCACATGCGGTGAGCGTCCCGTAGTGTTCAAGGATGCCGGACTCACCGCCGCGTTTGTAACCCACAGTAGGACGGAGACCCAAGAGAACAAGCGGGTGATCGCGGCTCTTCTCGATTGTGCTTCATCGTTCTAGGCCCCGTTTGAATCTTGATTGCGCCTCATCATTAACACTCTGCATATGGCAGGCATGTCGTGTAGCCATATCATCACGGGCCGCTTTCGTTTAGGCTGTTGATCGATCCCCTTCGGGAAATCCGAGCAGCCTATGAACCGTGTGAGTCTAATAGCGAGTAGTATTTAAATGTCACTGCTGTCGAAGACTGCCCATCTCCAGTGAAGCCCAAGACTTTCTGTTGACCGCGCAGTTAGTTTACTGCTGCATGATACTACTTGATACTACTTGATACTACTTATTGCTGTCGGAGTTGGAATATAAGGTTGATATGCAATATCTCTTATTGCATTAAAAAACTAAGTCTAGGTATAATATAGTAAAATAATACCTTTATATATATAATAAATATATATAAGTCGGATATACTAACTATTATAGTTTACTAGCCTCCCGATTTTTATACTTTTACTTAAACTATATGCTTTTATATAAAGCTATTACTATTATTTTATTTTAATTGTTTTTTATTATACGTAAAGTTATATATAATTTTAAAAGCGCACGTTTTTAATATTTTAATAAAATAAATCTTTTAATCTTGCTTATTTAAATAGCTTTAGTAGTATTTTAAGTAAGCATTTATTTTAACCTTTTTTATTATTATTTATATTATATTATATATATATTAAAGTTATTTTTTATTATTTTTTTAAATATTTAATAAATAAGCGTTATTTATTAAATAAAACTATTTTTTAGCGTTTTAAAATTATTTTTTTAATTTTAAATATATTATAGTTTTAAATTAAAATATATTTTCTTTTTAATTTTATTGCTTTTATAATAGCTATAAAAAATATATGCTACTTTTTTTTTTTTTACTTGTTTTTTATTAAAAAGCTATTAAGTATATTAAATATTTTAATTTTAAAATAATATTTAATAGTATTTAAAAGCCTAATAAAATAATTAAAAGTATTTTTTGCTTTAATATTTAATATATAGTTTATTTAATTTATTTAGTTTTATTTATTATAAAAAAAAATAATTTAAAAGTAAATATAAAAGCTTAATCTTTTTTTTAGTTTAAAATAACTTAAAATTATTAGCAGCTTTATTAATATAATATATTATTATAAATAAGTTTTAATTTTATTTTTTAACGTTTTTAAGTTTATTAATAGTTTATTTAAGTTTATTAATATTTTTACTATTATATTTAAAATAAAAAAAAAGTAAAAATAATATTATAGTTATATTTAATATTTTTTTTTATATATAAGTTTTAAAGTAAATGCTTTAGTTTATTAAAAATCTTTTATTAAAATAGCTTATTATTAAATATTATATATTATAAATAATATTATTAGAAAATATTAAAAAAATAAATTTAAATATAAATAAAATAATAATAAAATTAAAGTTTTTTAAAATAAAACGCTTTAAAAAGTAAAAGCTTTATTAAAATAGCTATATAAAGCTTATAAAAATAATTATGCTTAAGTTATTATAATAGTTTTTAGCTATATTAACGTTTAAAGCTTATATTTTTTTTATTTGCTTTATAAGCAAAAGCTTAATATATTATAAAATATTATAAATTTATTTTTTAATAATAGCTTGGTTAAACTATTAATAATTTATTTAAAAATATAAATTTATTAAAAATTTATATTTTTTTATTATATTACTTTTTTATAAAAAGCTTGTTATATAAACATATGTTTTATTTTATTATAAAACTATAAATTTTTTACTATTATTATAGCTTTTTAATTATTATTATAAATAATTATAATAATTATATATTTTTTAATAATATTTAGTTTTACTAGCAGCTATTATAGCTATATAATTTTTTTTATAGCTTATATTTATTTTATTAGTTTTAATTTATAAAATAATAAAATAATGCTTTATTATTTTTTAAAGCTTTAACTAATAGTATTATTATTTATATTAAAAATATATTTTATTATAAAATATTTAGTTTAAATATAGCTTGCTTAGTTAGCGTTAATTTAGTTTATTAAATTTTATAGCTATTTTTTATAATATAATTTTAAGTTAATTATATTATATAAATAATATAACATTTATTTAATAGTTTTAATATATACTAGTATAAAATTTTTTATATATTTACTTAAGTAAAAAACTAAGTAAGCAATATTTAGTTTAATATTTAATATAATATATATTAAATATTTTATTACTTTAATATATTATTAAATATTTTCTTTAAAAGCTTTATATTTATTAACTAGTTTTAATATTTTATTTATATTTATAAAAGTAGCTATAATATATATTTTTTATTAACTAAGTTTTTTAA